>JAJJMA010086135.1:20810-36241 GCA_023529015.1 Papaver nudicaule
CACCATACGTCAACAGTTTGGTTTAAAACCCAGTATTGCTGACACAATCCTTTGACACCGGTCAAAGCAACTCCTAGGCCTGTAACGGACGTCAGCTAGGGGAATCAAGTGCGTGACGATCAGTGGGGATCCAGAGACGTAAGGAAGGCGACATTAGCCAATTCGCTTGGAGGGCTTGAGTTGGTCTCTGCTACATCCCAGACCGAAGTCTTATAGTAGGATAGTGTTTGTAGTCAGTTTGTACTGGGCGGTGTTCAAACTGGACGAGGTCCCGAGGTTTTTCTGCAAGGCAGTTTCCTCGTTAAAAAAACGTTTGGTGTCTTGTGTGCTTTTACTTTCCGCATTATAACTCTGATTTATAATTAAAACACCAAGTAGTACGTTATTGCCTAACTGTCGAGATTACTCCAGTTAGAGGTTTGGATATTGATTTTTGAGATCGTCCAGACTTTAACCATAAGACTCACGAGCCAAAACAAAAAGTTGGTAGTATTTCGGTACCCCTCCTTTTTCACCCAGTATAGACAAAGAATAGCTTTCATTACATGTTATGTGTAGCTGTGACTGTTTCACCTCGTGTTTTTTGGTTTTAAACTCCGCTTGGGTCTGGAACCTGCAGGCTCATATGTTTACCACTTCCCCCATCAAGAATTCCACTATCAGGATACCTTCTACTTTGCCAAGCTTGCTAGTACAACCGCACAAGTGTCTCTAAGTTATGGAATTCTTTATTATCCAACCCATCTTTCGTCAACAAAACATATAACAAAATACATAACAGTCTGACTAGCATCCCATGGATCTTTATGTATGATCCCTCCTCAGAGGAACAAGGCCAACTCTATCCAAGTCATAGCCACAAATTCATAAATCATCACGATGGTTTATCCTTTAAATTCCTTTTAGATACAAATCCATTCAAAAAACAAAACAAAGAAGTAGTATGTGTCTTAGATTCATGCAGTAATGGTTTAGTACTCTATTCAACAGAGGAGACAGTTAAATTTCCAGCAGAGCTGAATACTAGTTCTACTACATATGCAATCCCCTGACCAAACAATGGGTTCCCCTCCCTCCTCGACCACCACATAATGGTTCTAAGAGATTTCTCATGTGCTTTCAATTAGTATGTGATACCTCGACTACGTCGCTTAGTCATTCTATATGTAACTATAAGGTGGTTTATATCAGATTATGATTCTTATAACTTTTTTTTTCAATCAAAAGAGAAGATGTATTAAAGATGGGAGAATTTACAATGCGACGACTACCAGCGGTAGTGTAGAACAAAGCAAAAATACAAGGTTATAGGAAAATACAAGATTATGATTCTTATAACTTCAACTTACAAATATTTTCCTCTGACACCGGCAAATGGAAAACGTCGGAAATTTCAACGCCTAATAAAAGATGGAATATTGTTTTTTCTGAAATGATTTTCCGTCATGGTGTCTTGTATTGGACGGCTGAAGAATCTAAGACTCGTGAAAAAATCATCATAGCTTATAATCTAGAAAACCTTGAAAATGGCAGTGATCAATGCAGGTTATTTGCTTTTCCTAAATTGGGTTGTATTGATTTTTTCGGGGAGTCACATGGGTCCATCTACTGTGGTGGTGTTGCCGATAAAAACTATTACGATTGCGACGATCAACAAGAGTGGAAACGTTTTAAAGCTTTTCTCAATGTGTGGCTGCTTGAGGACGACTATACTAATGGAGGATTGCACTGGAAAATTGTGCACAAAAGTATTGAACTGAAGGGTTACAGATCAAACATAATTGAGGCCATGTATATCAATCCGGTGGATCGAAATGTTTTCATCATTGTTGACCGTGGCTGCTGTCTTGCCTACAACATTACAACTCTAACACATGAAGTTCTACGTGGTTGTCCTATTCCAACTAAAATTAAAGACCATGAGTTACGACCAATTTTGATCATACCCAAGCCAACAGTGATTCCTTCCATAAATTGTTAAATCAATACTGATTTGAATTTTGTGTAACATCTCCTTAATGTTATACTAAGCCAACACTGATTCCATCCGCAGATACGTTTTTCATATACATAGCTCTTGAGTTTTGAGTGCATTAATTGTTATACTACGTACGACGTATAGTAGTACTCTGACTTATAAATAAGTGTATGTGATTTCATGGTCTGTGGAATATCTCTTCCCCCAAAACAATGATATCTTATCAAATCATCAGGTTCACTTCAACTCCAAACACGCAATTCATTATGGAAAAATAAAAAAGTTTGGTTGCACTACACCGGAATGGAATTATTTCAAGAGTGTATGGTCATTATCAGAGTTGATGCTCACGTTAATGTAAATATGAATCATTCTTGAACCAGCTGGCTTTTGCCTTGGCTTTTCATTCTTGTAGCTAGATTTTTCTCCTCAATATTAACAAAACTTAACGTAAATATGAATCATTTACGACCACACGGATTTCAGATGTATTTTACTTGAAACAGGTTCATTCAAATCCAAGAATCAGAGAGAAAGAAAAAAGTGGAAGCAAAAAGCCACAAATGCAGAAACATTGCCAATAGTAGAAGTAGGATACTTCGTGACAATTATTACTCCTCAAATTATTTGAACTCTACCAATTTGGAACGTTGTTGACATGCCAATGGATGAAGGATTTTGTAGGACCATGAATGACCTCCAATTGTTTCGACTCCATGTTATATGAGAAGTAAGTAGACACGCCACAAGGATCAGTATTCGTAATTATGAGTTTCAGTTTGGGAACTGTGGGAATTGCTAGAACTCTGACTCGGTTAAAAATTCTGATATCTACATTCCCAATGCTATTTCTCATGCTGAATTTGAAAGTCTCCAGCCATTCATCCTCATGGTCTTTCTTTCTCAAAGTCCATATCTTGAATTCCTGTGTATAGCTGAAATATTGCGATAAACACAATGATCCTTCCATCTCATTTAGATTTTTAGAATCGCACGATGAAGTTGAAACCTCGTTGGGGAGCTTAATTTTATAGAAAGATTCTCTACTAGTATCAAGACCAAGTATATATGGTTTAACCAGACCAGCTTCAATCCGAACAGCAGTAGCTGTCACCCAAGTTTCAATGATCCAATATAAAGAACCATTTAGATAAATATGCCGAAAATCTCTTGCATAATACAATTTGTAACGCTCTGGAGTCGATACAACAATATCTCTCCAGGAATAATCATCCCCATAGTTTCTGTCTCCTAACTTATGTTCAAGACTGAGGATTCTGATCTTCACTATTGTTGGATCAGATTCACAAACCTGCACCACTTTATATTTCTCCAGTATCGGGTCGTAGCACAAACGAAAGTCATAATAATTATTTTTTTCTTTTCGCTTGGGGATCTTAAACGAACGATTAGTAATTGTATTGTAAACATAGTATGCATAGCGAAAATTTTGGAGAATATCACAACTTATGATCAACAAACCATTCAAAGAGTCTCGAACAAAAAAACTGCCGGTGTGTCCCACGTTGATTGGCATAACCCTCTTTTCCTTACCATTGTGATGAATAAAGACAAGACAGCGATCGTCATTGGTTTTGATTAAACCAGATGAAGCAGAATTCCTTTGTGAATGCAAATTAATGAATAATGGATTAGGGATGAATAAGTTAGACCAGTTTTTACATACGCACCTGAACCGTACCAAACTCTCTGTAGGAACCCTTGTAAGTATGTCATGTGTTATGATATCAGAAGGAATAACAGGAGACATAATCTGCTTCTTCTCCATTGGATTTAGGTTTCGTACATGATGATTTTGTTCAACCCTAATTCTAAACCTAAATTATTGTGGCTATTTTTGTTTGGGTCGACTTAAACAAGGTTAGGAACTTGTAGTTTCCCCTTTTCCAACAATGTGGGACTAATTACGATGACATTAGGATTTGACTCTCTCTAGGCTGCAGGCCTGCAGTGAGTAGTAGGTAGGGCTGCACAAGGAAACCGGCGAAAACCGAGAACCGAAACGGCGAAAACCGAACCGATAGAACCGAGGTTAAGGTATAGGTTCTGGTTCTAGAACCGAACTAGAACAGGTTTAAGGTATAGGTTTAAATCGTCGGTTAACCGAAACCGACAGAAAAAAACCGAGTTTGCCTAGGCCATTAGATCTACCTAACCCCATTAATCTAAGCCGTCCATCCTAAGTATATTATCACCTAAAACCCTAGACGCAGCTCATCCCTTCCATTTTCTTTCTTTTCCTTTCTCTTCTCTTCTTCTCTCTTCTTTTCTCTTCTTCACAGAGGTTCTGTTACACCACCATCATCGACTCTTTTCTCTGCATCTAAACACCACCATCAAAACACCACCACCATCTCTTTTCTCTGCATCTAAACACCACCATCATCAACTCTTTTCTCTGCATCTAAACACCACCATCAAAACACCACCACCATCTCTTTTCTCTGCATCTAAACACCACCACCATCTCTTTTCTCTGCATCTAAACACCACCATCAATCTCTTCACTTGAATCTTGAACACCACCATCATCAACTCTTCAAATCAAAGTTAGTATTACAAACCCTAACTGTTGATTCCTTTGATTTTTTTTTCTGTATACGTTCAATTAATTATGGATTTATGATTTGATCAAATTAGTTTAGTTTGAGATATGGGTTTGTTTTAATTTCTCTGTATATGTTCGATTTGAATTTGATTTCATGGATTTTAATTTGTTGACAGGGATTTATGAGAAGAACAAGTAGAGGATCTGGATCTGTTGCACAAGAGTGAAAATTAGTCTCAACTAAATGTTTGATTCTTTCTTCTCTTTTTTGATTTTATTAGTTTGATTTATTAATTGTGTGCAAACCCATACTGATTCTTCTTTTGTTGAATTTGATTTATGATTTTGTTATACTTTTGGATGATTTTTAAGTTAGGGTTTCACTGTTATGTTTTTGATTCAATGAAATTGATTTTGTTTCATTGATTTTATTATCAACCTCTTCTTCTTCTACGCCTACACCAACAGACAACAATACTTGCTCTATCACCATCAACAACACCTTCACGAATTTTATCTCACCAACAACAGCCATACAACAAGCAGTGCTACCACCACCTTCAGGAATTGTGTTTGTGATTCAATTGAATGTTAATTTTGTAATGAAATTGATGTTATTGATTCTTGAAATTAAACATTCTATTTGTATTTGTATCATAATTCTTGAGATTGATGTGGCTGATTCAATTGAAGTTTATTTATTTTTGCAATTGATGTTAAATATTGAAATTGACGTGTTGTGTTGTGTGCAACTGACATGAACCGAAACCGAACAGATAACCATACCGAACCGATGGGAAACCGAAAAACCGAAAACCGAAGGTTAAGGTTAAGGTTTTCAATCTAGAAACCGAACCTCCTTCGGCTTAAGGTATAGGTTTAGTATCAAAACGTCGGTTAACCGACTTTGTGCACCCCTAGTAGTAGGAGTTATTGACAAATTTAGTGTCCTTTGAGTATCCATCTGAAATTTCTTGGTTGGAAATAAGTTATTTTGTTGGATGTTCTGCTTTTGGTTTATTAGGCATTTAAGTGTTATGCGCATCAAAATTGCTCTTTTTTTTGTTTGACCTGCTTCCAAATCATGCATGATTCATGACACATTTGGTTATTACGCAAATATTTTTTCTTTCTGGCCTTCTGGGGCATTCGACTACTATGTTTAGTTTTGTCTATCTTTACAAGACGTTTTGCAGTGTAACAAGAATTTTTCAAGGAAAAGCATTCATTGTCCTTTGACCTGGCATAGGCACCAAATGTGCCAAGAGGTATTAACTTCATCTTTTTCTTATGGTTGAGAACAACTTTGCTAACTGAGCACTACATCTTACTTTCAATTCTATGCCTGATTTTTCCCGCAATAATTTTTTTTGATGAAGAAAGAATTTTTATTAGAAGAGGTAGAATGTACATGACGCTACTTACAAGGAGTAAGAAGCAAAAAAAAAAAAAAATTAAAAGAAAATTACATCCCAATTAACTAGAATGCTACTAGTGTTCCCTCTTAAGCAAGATTTGAACAGAGATGCCCATGAGAGTAACAGTACTCTTGCATTCTGACACAATCGTTCAATATTTGTCAACCTTTATTCATACATTCTATGATTTCTTTCATTCCAAATAATCCATAGTGCAGCAGCAGGTATTAAAGACCAGACTTGTTTATCATCTTCTGGATGTTTAAGAGAGCACCACAATTGCATCAGATTGAGAATAGATGAAGGCCATTGACCAAAAATACCATGGGACGGAAGAAGTGCTAACCAAATACTTCTTGAAAATGGGCAATCGAAAAATAAATGCTTCATATTCTCTTCAGCATTGCCACATAAAACACATTTATTAACATGATGTAAACCCCATCTAACGAATTTGTCGATTGTAGAAATTCTATGAGAACAGCAGTCCATATGAAGAAATTAACTTTGGTTGGAACTTTATTATTCCAGATGGCCTTATGTGGGAATAATGGTTGATCAGGTGCTTGATGTAGAGCATGATATAAAGAGTTGGTAGTGAAAGTACCTGTGCTAGATAAAGTCCATCTCCTTCTATCCGAAGCATTGCACAAGAGTGGTGGTTCAGAACCAATAATATCCAGAAGAGAGGCCAGTTGTTCAACTTCATTGTCAGAAAGAGATCTTTTAAGATGAAAGTTCCAATTACCCACATTTTCGTGATACACAATATGAGATGAAATGCTTCCTCTTTTGTTTTTGCTGAGTTTGAATAGAGAAGGGAAAACAGAGCAAAGGGGTTCATTGCGAACCCAATTATCAAGCCAAAAAGATACAGACTCACCATTTTAAATCAATAGAGAAGAGTGTCGAGAGACCATGTCAGCATGCTTAGCAATCGCTTTCCAAAAAGAACAACCATAGGGATCTTTGACTTCGTCAGGTAGCCATAAAGAATCAGAAGGACCATATTTCTCCAAAATGATAGAGTACCATAAGGAATCTTTTTCAGCGCCAAATCTCCAATTCCATTTCGCTAATAAAGCTTCATTAAAATGTTGCAAATTTCTGAAACCCAATCCACCCTTCTCAATTGGAATACACAACAGTTCCGTGTTAACTAAATGTTTTCTAGATTCATCACAATCACTCCACAAAAAATCACTAATTCTTTTCTCAAGTAGTTTGATGATTGGAGCAGGTGCATTAAATGTACTGAAATAATATAATGGAAGACTAGAAAGAACATTCTTAATGAGAGTAATTTTACCTCCTTTTGTCAACTTAATTCTCTTACATGAAGCAAGCTTGTTGTCAAATCTTTCCAAGACAGGATCCCAAATGGATTTTGAGTTAGACTTAGCTCCAAGTGGTAAACCCAAATATAGAATGGGCAGTTTGTCCATCATACACCCAAGTTGAGCTGCCCAAGAATCCAGTAATGGAGTATCGCCCAAAGCAACAAGCCTTGTCTTTGAATTGTTAACCCTGAGACCAGAAACAAGTTCAAAGCACTTTAAAGCACTAAAAACAAAGTGTAACTCCTGCCAATCATATTTAAGAAATAAAACTGTATCATCCGCATAATGAAGATGCGAAATGCGCTGCCCACCATCTTTGACGTAAAAACCACTAATATAGCCATTTAGAGAGAGATTGTCCAAGTATCTAGCAAAACCATCCATTGCGATGTTGAATAAGAGAGGGGAGAGTGGATCTCCTTGTCGAACACCCCTTGAGCAACTAAAAGAGCCGAAAGCTGACCCGTTGATAAGAATAGAAAATGTGGCAGTAGAATAGCAAAAATGAACCCAATCACACCATTTTTCTCTAAAACCAATCTTCTTCAAAATCATTTGGAGGTATGACCAATTGATTCTATCGAAAGTCTTCTCCAAATCAATCTTGCATATGATTCCATCGGAATTTTCCTTAATTTTAATATGCTATCAATAATTTGTCTCCCTTCGACATATGCAAACTGAGTTTTTTAGATGATCTTTGGTATCAGGGCTTGTAATCTACTAGCAAGAACTTTGGAGATTATCTTATACATGCTGGTAAGCAAGCTGATTGGTCTAAGATCAAAGACACTTTCCACATGATTATTTTTAGGTATTAAAGAAATAAAAGTAGCATTGTGAAGTGAATTGATCTTACCTTGAAAGTTGAATTCTGCTATAGTACCCATAATGTCTTCTTTGAGAAAAGACCAACACTTTTTGAAGAAAATGATAGGAAATCCGTCTGGCCCAGGGGCTTTGACTGGTTCAAGATCATTGATAGCAGTCCATACTTCTTCTTCAGAAATGTCCCTTTCAACTGACAAAGCTTCCTCTTCAGAAATATTGCTGAAATTGAGATCCTCCACCGGTGGTCTGATTGCCAGGTCTTCCTTGAAAAGATTCTCAAAATGATGAATGATATGATTCTTAATATTTTTCCTGTCATCAGTAAGTACTCCATCTACCATAAGGTGCTTGATTCTATTAATTCTCCTTCTACAAGAGGCAATTCCATGAAAAAATGATGTATTTTTGTCTCCATCTTTCAACCACTGGACCCTTGAGTTTTGTCTAATGGATCTCTCCAACATGATAGTAACATGCTCATATTCAATCTTGGACTTTAGTCTTAGCTCTCTTTGTTCAGCAGTAGCCCTTTGCCTTTGTTCAATTTTGTCAACTGAATCAATGTCATGAAGAAGTGCTTGCTTGCTTGTTGAAGGATGCCTCCCTCGGTGGACTTATGAATCAAATTTAACCGCAAATGTGAAGTCTTGGAAACTTAATTGGGGAGACGAAAGACTTAGCCGTATATGGAATAACATCCCGGTTGCAATTTGGTGGTGCATTTGGAGAGAGCGAAATGCAAGAGTCTTTGAAAACAAAAAGAAAAATTTGGTAAGCCTAATTATAAATGTTAAACTTCAAGCCTTCTTTTGGGCCGAATCAAACACAAGGATGCTCGGACTAACGGCGAATATGGTGGTAGCTTTATGAGACTCTTTATTTCGGCATTCGTGAGTTTATAGCTTTTTGTCTTGGGTAACCAAATCCCCCTTCGGTTATCTTTTCTTTGTTTTGTTTCAGTTGTAATCATTGGGTTGAGGTACCCCTCTTTAGTACCTCTTTTCTCAATGAAATTCTCTTTTACCTATCAAAAAAAAAAAAAGATCTCCCAGCTCTTCTCTATTCCATTTGATTAAGAACAAAATGGAAAGTAAAATTAAGATATTATTGCTTTCCCGCAATAATATATGTTACCCTTTTTAGTTTCTATCAGAAAGTAAAACAGTTCTAGAGATTTTCTGAGTTTACATCCAAGTTATTTGTTACATTGTTTCTGTTCTAAGAGGAGAAAATGGTAAAAAAAAACGTGAAGACCATGATAATATTGGCATGCTTTGGTGCAGATAATTGAGGAGTTCCAAAAATGTCACACTGACCATCCTTATGCAAAATTCTTTGATGAGTGCACAGATTGGAAGATAAAATTTGATCAGTGTTTTCGTCTACAAGTGAGTTTTCTTTTAATTGCCATTTTGCTGACATTGTCCATTTCGAGGTTCTTACTCCCTTAGAAGGACTTTAGTATTTTTCATTTTTTGGCACAGAAACCTGTGAACGAAAAGAAAATCTTGAAGAGCGTAAAAGGTCGAAGGAGAGACTACAAGCTCCAGAAAAGAAACCGTAAAGCAGAGAAATGACTGAAATAATAGATAGATAAAAGACTGAAGACACACATTGTTCGTTTTGTTTGATTTGCACTAGATGAATAATAAAGTGTCAAATCCAATTCAGACTGCACGAGCACAGCCTTCGTCCAAACTCTCCCCTACAAGAGAGAGCTAGTCTATTTGTAGCTACTGTTTGTTGATAACGATTGTAGACTCAAATTGAGCTTGGAGACAAAAACTTAGAGCATCTCCAACGGGATGTGAATGTGATGTCGATGTGGTTGTGCAACTTAAACATCCATGGGCCAATTTTTCCTTGACATTAGGAAGTTTTATAAGTTCATCTCCAACCAAATATTTTGTAGACTTCTTAGAATGTCCACATGTACAAATTTAATTGGACAATCTTTTATCTATCCAATAGAATTTCTTTTTATGATTTGAAACGATTAGTTAATTTTAGATAAAGTAGAGAAAAGATCTTCACATCCTCAACCAGATCCTCTAAAACCTGAGGATCTTCTTAAGGATGTGAGAATAAATACCTCCTCATATTTAGTCCACGTTGGAGATTGTTTTTTACCAGAAATTGTGAAAATCCTATATGGCCTACGATATAGGAAGTTTAAGGAGAGCCCGTTGGAGATGCTCTTAGAGCAATGATTCTTCTTGTTTAGCTAGCTAGGCATTCAAAGGACACCTGGCTTGCACTCTTGAGTTAATTTGGGCATAGGAAAGTAAGTTCCCTGAAGCTTCAATGCCATCCAATTCCTTGATGGTAATTAGGCCACTTCCTATGGGACACTTATAACACAAATTTTGGCTATTTTGGCCGGCTATGGACCTAACAAACACCTGTTTTGACGTTGCAAATTTGCAACTTTGCAATGTCGTATGGAAAAAGAGTCGTCGATGGAAATTCCATCGACAGATACAAATTCTGTCGACCTCGATGGAATTTCCATCGTCGGTAGTATTTCCATCGCGAAGATTATGGTCATCCAACGGCCAATATTTCACGCCCCAATCCTATATAAACTCAAACTTGGTCTTCACTTCATTCACTCACAATTTAGTTCGATATTTCTCTAGTTTGCTCTCGATTTCATATGATAAATCAATTTTTTTCGTAATGTCAAATCCATCATCTTCCTAAGCCACTCTAACATCCTATTCAACTCCACCATCTTCTCCTCCAAACTTTATTTTACTCGGTACTCCTCCAGCATCACCTAAATTTCGAAGCGAAACGGCAAAATTAGTCCATAACTACTACTACTACTATATTGAACCTTCATCGAAACCTCCTCCTTTATTCACTCCTCCTCCATTTAAGAGATGGTATACCACTCCTCCTAGACACTATGGTAACCCAAAGCAATGCAAATCTTCCACAACTTCTTCTTCTTCTTCGTCATAAAAAAAACAACTGCACCGAAAAAACCAGCAAATCCTCTAGATTCATTACCAGATGCACCTAACCTCGTCCTAAGTTTACGTGGAATGAAGATTTATGTCTTTGTACAAACTATATGATTTTCTATCCGTCCAAGGACGATATGAAACGTAATCGGGTTAAAGTAAATGAACCACAGTTGTGGACTGCTGTTACTGCAGAATTCAAATTAGATAGACGTACTTCCAAAGTTACGCATGATCTGAATACGATGTGGTCGCGTTGGAGAAAAATACACCAAAGAGTCCACGATTTTATGCACATGGGGAGATGGATCAAAGCACATCATTTTCCGGGAGATACCGATGATGAAAATCATGTCAGGACTTTGAATTAGGGGTGGGACTTGGGTTGGGTCAACCCACCCAACCCGTGCACAACCCGAATATTGGGCGGGTTGGGTTAGGTATTTCACAATTTTGGGCAACTATGGGCATATATTTTACCAACCCGAACTAACTTGGGCAAGCACGGGTTCACATATCTCTAACCTAAGCAACCCGAAGAACCCACGGAACTATAAAATAATTTTTATATATAATTATTTTTATTAGTGGTATTATTATTATTTTTAGTATAATTTTTCATATAATTTTTTAATCTAAGAAAGAAAATTTATATTATATTATTGCATTAATAAGCATCTCAATTGTAGTATAAATGAAGTAACTAAATCTACTTGTTACGTAGATTTATCATAAAATATTGTTTTAAAATAAATTGTAATAACATTTGTGCGTGTATATACATAACCTACCTTTGCACATTTTAGAGATTATTTTTATTGGAATTAATGTCACAATTATTAATGAAAATCTTTTGATGCCGTCATTTATATTGTTCATTTTATTACGGTTTTTAGTTTCAAACATGAATCATGGGCCAACCCGAGGAACCCAAGATATAAGTTGGGCGGGTTGTGGGCACACCTCCATGGGTTCCACGGGTTCCATGGGCAACCTGGGCAAATAATTTTTAGTACGGGCATGGCATGGGCAAGCCCTCCAACCCGCCCAACCAACCCAAGTCCCACCCCTACTTTGAATGAATGGCAACGATCTAAAGGAAAGAAATTCAAGTACGAACGACATTACCGTGTCCTGAAAACTTTTCTTGTTAATCGTTATGTGGGTTGATGAGAAGATATCGTCAAAGATAGTGCCTTATGTTCTGGCCTGACACAGTCCTTTATCTTTGGTAAAGGTCGAACTACCGCAACTACGGCCGGCTGACCTTTACCAAGATAAAGAACTGTGTTAGGCCAGAACATAATAAGGCTTGTTCTATTATGCATTGCACCGATGCAAAACCATCAACATGACAATGGTAGACGATAAAAAAGAATGCATTGCAGATTTTATCGTCTTCCATTGTCATGTGATGATTTTGCTTGTGCAGGATTTGTTCAACGACTTCAGTGCAAGGATTTCAACCCACGATTGTTTTTTGGGAATCGCATTGATGCCAAAACATAGTAAGGTAAAGGTAGGGGAGAAAACAACAAGGATTGCATGTGTTTTCTCCCGTACCATTACCTATTATGTTTTTGCATGTGCATGAGGATTTGTTCATGGGCGCATTTAACGACTTCAGTGCAAGGATTTTCAACAGTTACATGGATAGAATAGACGAGTACATCGTTTATTTGAAATAACCCAATTACATTAAAGCCGATTTGGTTGTCATGTTTGTTCGAGAAAAATCCAGGTAGACTATGTCTTAACACGCGGTAGCAACGCCAAAATGCAAACACCCTAGGTTGCTCGTCAGCATAGAGGGCAGATGCCAAAGCTTCGACATGTTCTTCCTCCCATCCCCATTGTTCTTCGGCAACTTGACGCACATAATTTCCAAGTATACGACAAGCATTCAGGATCCTTGCAATTCTGACTCTTGTGCTAAAACTCGTATGCCGGACAAAACTTGCATGCCTAAACTCTTGTGCGCCTGGTACAGGAACGGAGACGAAATCATTGATAAGAGCAAGATCATCATCAGATTCTATAAACTGCGAACCCATATTGATTGATTTGATTATTTATTTTTTTAATTATGTTTATATAGAAAAGATTCCAACATTCATCGCATTTCTTAGAATTTTTACACCATCATATTTCTTAGATATTTTACATAATATATTTTCACTAACTAAATAAAGGGGCTTGTTTTCTAGGTTCCATAGGAATCTAATACATAAAAATAGACTTGGCGAAAAATCTTTGCCCATCTTCAAACACTGGTTTATATTCTTCAGGAACTTCAGTTTGTCGCTCTCTCACTATCTTTGAACCCTTATTGAATTTTTTCAACTGAAGCAACTTCCATTCGATACGTTCTTTGTATGTTTGTCCTGGATTTTTTCCAGTTTTAATAATTCTCAAGTTACCTTTCGGTTGCACTTTCATATTTTGAGGTTTGAGATTTTCCTTGCCTTTTGCTTGAACCTTTCTTTGCTTTCTAGATGGAACCTTGACCTCGTTAATTTCCAAAACTTGAATTCTCCTCTGTTTTTTGGATTCCTCTATTTTTTTGTATCCCTCGCAGTATCTTTGTTCGGCGGCTTCTGCCACAACTCTGGACCAATTACCCAATTTGGATGTTTCTCCCATATTTAAAAGAGAGTAGAAAGAGCTAAAGAGAGCAGAAGAGGCTAGAAAGAGCTAAAGAGAGAGTGAAACTTTGGTGTGAATTTTTGGATTCAAGTTTACCTCATTTTATAGTAAAATGGTAAATTCAAATTATTACCGTTGGTAGATGGAAATTCCATCGACGTCGATGGAAATTGTATCGATGTCGATGGAATTTCCATCGACGATGTTTTTTGCATCTGTCGATGGAATTTCCATCGATACCCACTGCCCCATTTTGGTTTTGCTAGTCCACCTAGGATTGCAAAGGGGCACATTTACTAGGTTCCATTGGAACCGGCCTTAGAGAAGCCTTGATTCCTCCATTTTCTTGAATTTGGTTTCCTCTATTTTCTTGAACTATGAAACTATTTGTTTAATCGTCAAAAAAAAAAATGTACTTCCTCAACTTTCCACATTCTGATCGAACTATGATTTAGAATCAAAGCTATGAGCCTTGATTTAGAATTTGTTTTCAGTTTTGCTTCCATCTTTAGACCGACAAAAACATAAATAAGAATGGCTCTATAGATGACAACGTCAAAGCTCATAGCTTGAGATTTTTTAAGATAAGAGAGTGAGAGATCAGTGAAGAACGTACCGACTGGTGTAGATGTTGATGGTCATGCTAACTAGGAAGCATACATAACCGACCTTTAATAGGTTCATTGTGAAAAACGGATTCGGAAAAGAACTCATTCAATCAATTAAACTAATTAGAGAGACTGAAAAAAATGAAAGCGAAAAACAAAAATTGCACCTACAAGAGTACAATGGAAAACAAAGACACTGCCAATAACCCCATCACCAAGTAGGATGCTTTCTTGTACTGTTTCAACTCGGTCCTCAATTTTGAATTCTACCAATTCGGAATGCTGTTGACATGCCAATGAATGAAGGTACGAGCGTGGGATTTTGTTAGCGCATAGATGATCTCGAACTGTTTTGATTCTACGTCATAGGAGAGGTAACTAGATAACCGTTTGCACGGTGGGGGCCGACCAATTTATTTTTTACAAGATATCAGACAAGCGACATTTGCGAAACAAACTCCCCTTCAAAAAACCAAGACAAGAGAAACATTAATCTGTACCTAAATAGAAAACATAATCCATCGACCATGGGTTAGAGAAAAGGGGAGCTATGGTTAGCAAACTATAATTTGATATTGGACCATGGATGCCTGAAATGGTACCCTTGACACTTTTGGCCCAGTCCATTTTACAATTTAGAAGTCATGTAGCTAAAAAATTGTCCTGATTCCACGTTGTAATTCTCATTGCATGACTAACAAGTGGGATTAAATCATCAAGGGCAAAAGAGCCATAAACAAATATTTAGCGTAGAAAGTGTTTCATATTTTCTTCATTCTCTTCAACTTCTTCTTCTGCCCTACTACCTTACTCTTCGAGCTTGTTTGGATACACACCCAGAAGTTACTTTTCGACTTCTAGAAGCAAAAAAGTCAGAAGTTAGTTTGGCAACATAATTTCAGAATGACTTCTGGAAGCAGAAAAGTTAACTTTTTGTGAAGCAAAACCTTTTTGCTTCTGACTTCTGGAATCAACTTCTGCTTCTGGAGAAGCAGAAGTCAGAAGTGCTTCTGTATCCAAACAAGCTCTTCAATTCAACACCGATAATACACCTAGCCTTTTTTTCTTCTTT
>JAJJMA010086149.1:0-12315 GCA_023529015.1 Papaver nudicaule
CTGCAATTGGTTGTCCTGATTGTAGCATCTGCAATCTTCCTACCTTTTCAGTTAGTGTAGAAATTGATTTCATCATGTCTCTGAACATGTCAGCTGGTAGCTCAATGACTGGTGATTATAACATTGGTTCTTTCCCTAATCTTCTCGTATACGGAATATCTGTGATATCATCAATCTGAATTGTATTTGGCTGAATAGCAGGTTCTAACTGATAAGGTATCAAACCTATCAAGAATATATTCTCGACTCTTTACAAACTCAATTAAGAAGTAGCAAGGTAAGTCGAATTCGTTCCACAAGGAGGTGTGAGTTCAAGTTTGTTGTCTTTCAATAACAAACTATTCTGAAAATCGTAAAAGTGTAATCAATTGAGAAGAATATTGACTAAGGAATCATTCTCAACCACGAAACAAGAATTAAATTGATATAAAGCAAATTCTCAACAATCTACTCGTTAGCAGCAACCCTAGAGTGAATATAAGCTCATCTACTCCGTTTATCTCCTATATTCACCTAAAAGAATAAGTTCTCTTCAAGGATTCTAATCATGTGAGCACCTAGAATAAGCTCTCTAGATTTAACTCACTTGATTGCATTAGGTTCTATGAAATAGGTTACCCCTAGCGATGAGCACATAAGCTCGACTCATACACTAGTGTCAGCTTCCACATTCATGTGTTTAACAAAATCCCTTCATCAACACAAATATATTGCTACTTGTGCCGAGATCTCCAAGACAATTACAGATCTAGAAAATCTCGACTAGCAATTGTTAATCAACTCTTCAATTTCAAACTTGAACAATCAAATAACATTTAATAATAATAGCATGGTAGAAGTTGAACAATAAAGAGAATAATTGCGGAAAATCGCTTATTGAATATCAATCATAAATCATGTCTCGGGTTTTGAAATCAACCCTAACCAATAATAAAACTTAGCTACTCATGTTCTCACAAATAAACAATAACATCTTTGTAAAAATAAAGTTTCAAACTAAAGAAAAATAAGAAAAGAAAACTTAGGTTTCGTGAAGCTTTTTCCCAAACTGTGCGCCTCCAAAAGATGTGTAAAATATCCCCTTTTTCCTTCCCCTGCGCCTCTCTTTATATCCTCTAAAACCCCTGTAAACTAGGTAAACACCTCTCCTCCAATAAGCCTCCAATAACACCACTATCCAGCGCCCAGGCCCATGCTCCTGTAGCCTTCTAAATCAGATCCCGACCTTCACTGAATCCCTGGCCAAAATTCCTTGTAGCCATGCCAAAATCAACGCCTGAACTCCACCTGAAATTCATACTTAAATTCAGTTGCACGCAATCATTCCAGCAGTGCCCAGAAACCACTGCAACAGTTAACCTGCTAACCCCATATAGACCACCAGCAGCAACAGACAAAAACCAACTCCCCTGCTTCACTGGTTCGTTTCAAATCGACCCCCAAACCATCATGAACTTGAGCTGTAGCTCTCTTCATTTGAATCACCTCTTTCCTGCACAAATCTGCAAAACAACCCATACATCAGCTGCATATACTGGACAAAAATTTGCAAAACCAACGACAATCACCACACACACCAGCTCTATCTCTCTGCACTGTATCAGCTTCAAGCCCTCAGAACCATGGCAACAGCAGCACAACACCACTCCAGCATCAGTTCCAACTGCAACAACTAACACAGTAACCACCATCCAGCCCATTGAAACCCTTAAAACTCAGCAGCATCTAACCCCCTTGAGTTCAGCCATTTCCTGCCCTTACCAGCAACCAATATCTCTTCTTTAATCTTCCACCAGTCGTCCTCATAAAACCATGGCAGGCAGCTACAGAAAACCCCTTTCCTCTGTCAGAAATCGAACCATTTCTGCCCGCCTCAACTGCCCAAAACATCACACAGAACTGAACCCAAAACAACACCATACAGCAGCTTCACAAACCTTTGCTCAAACAGCTTATATGCATCAGCAAAACCCCCTTCTTTTCATGGCACACAGTAGTACCAAATACTAGAGGAAATCAAGATTCATTCATCGTCCAACACAGACAGAGTACAAAACAATATATAGAGAAAGGTAAAGCAAATGACCGGTGACAAACGGTCATACCCAACTCTAACTGACAGCTGTAACTAATAACAGAAAAACAGAAAGAACCAGCTGTACACAGGTGTAACAGTGGTGTAAGAATATAACTATCTTTACTACCAAACACCCATAAACCACCAGAATTTGGACCCAAATCAGTACCATCCCGAACTTCAAAACACTGTAAATCAGCACCGTAGACCCTGTATTGTTTTAATTACCAATGCCCCTTGAAATTCAGCCCTGGAACCTTGCAAAACCCAAAACAAACTTCATACGATTTAGGTCAGAAACAGCAGCTTCCGGACCTCTTCTTTGCAAATTTATCGAGCTGAAACTCTCCATTCTTCACAGCTCATAACATCATTTCTTTATTTCTTCGTCTTCAACAATCCCTCGGAACCATGGCGAGTCTTGGAGCAGCAGCAGGAGACGATGGCTAGTTGTTCTTCTATGTCTGTAGATTTGGTTTACAGAGAAACCTTATCTTCTCTTCTTTTCTCATAGGGGTGAGCAACGGGGTGACGGTTGCGGTTTAGGGGTACCCGCAACCAAACCGTCAAAAGGTGCGGTTTGAAAAATCAAACCGCGACCGCACCGTGCACCGCCGGTTTTTAGAACCGCGGTTTTGCGGTTTTTGCGGTTTGGTCGCGGTCCCCCGCGGTTTCTTCTGCACCCTCAAAGTTTCTTCTGCTCATGCCAACTGCATCACCGACACTATGGTCGCTTACAACTGCAACAACTTCGTCGGCAGGCAGCAGCTTCGGTTTAAACACTGGTGTGAATTTCAACTACTCTTTCCCTGCAATTTCGAAACCCAAAGAACCCAAAGATTAACAATCAAATCTCTTCAAAAAATTCTTTACATCCCAAAGCAGTTAATTCACACTCCTCATTTCTTTTCCATTTACTTCACTAGAACAATTAATCTCTACCCTTCCTGACCCTTCATTTACATTCTCATTAGAATGAAACCATTACACTCTAATCTAATTACGACTTCTCCTTTCCATGGGTTCATTAATTAAGTTTTGGGTCATCCACGAACTCCATTAATTAAGTTTTTATTACTTCACACCAATCAGATCCGAAAACTAAACAAAAAAAAATGCAACTTTTTCATTTAGGTTAATCCAAATCCAATTTGACGCAATACAGATTATTATCTTCAGATTAATTTATGAAGATCAGAGATTAATAAAATTGAGAAATAAAAAACCTTGGAGGAAAATCGAAACTCAAGAACATGGGTAGAAGAGAATATCAATGGTGGGGGAAAAATAATTTTGATATAAATCATTTAATTCTGATTGTGGAGATGATGATGATGAGATTTAGGCTTTGTATCGTAGAGAACGATTATTCTTCTTTAATCAGTAGCAGAAGTACATGATTACAATGAGGGATTTTGGTAGTGGTAGCAGCGAAGGAAGAAAAGGGGAGTTTTAATACCCTAAATTCCAGTAATATCCCTAGGATATTACTAATACTACGATAATACCTGCGGTTGCGGGTAAATCCGCGGTTCTCATGTGCCAACCGCAACCGCCCCGCTAAATCATGCGGATTCGAATTTTAAACCGCCACCGGCCCATTGGCTGAACGGTTTGGTCCCAAACCGCAAATTTGCGGACGGTTGCGGTTCAAATCCGCGGTTCCGGACAATTTGCTCACCCCTACTTTTCTGTCCACACGTGTGTTCCGCTGGTGTGAAAATCCACCAGGCCCACATCCTCAATTTCTTCCAGGCTCACCAGTTGCAATGCTAAGCCCATATAATTTCATAAGCCCAGCACCCAGATAACCCATTAAACCTCCTTTAGTGAATTCACTTCTTGTTTCATCTCCTTGTTAATATGATCTATATTTTCCTCATGATTTTCTTTTGTTTTATAACTTAAGAGTGATTGTACCTGCAAAATAGAAAACGACTTTAAATAACCAATGTACGGGGCATAAGCTTAACTAAAGATAATAAAGTACTTTTGAGTAGGTGTTTTAAGGCACCTATCACTAACACAGCTGTTGACGAAAGAGGCACTATTGCAGGAGATGTTGGTAATGCATTACTCATCGTTAATTGTTGTGTTACTGGTTCTGATATTGTCTCTGTTATTACAGGTTCTGTTGTTGTAGATATTTGTGGCGCTGAAGGTGCAGTATTAGTTGTCTGAATAGTAGATGTTGGCTCTGCTATCGTAACTTGTTGTGCTGTCTCAGGTCTTGTAGGTGTCCATGGTGGCATTCCTAGATTGTGCATTGTTGCTGTATTCTGACTATTAGATGCTTCTCCTTGCTCTGTAGTAGTCCGTTGTGGAGATGATATCCCTGACCTTGTTTGTACGCGCTTTGGAGCCATCTTTCATATGAACTTCACCAATTAAAAATCGGAAAATTAGCAAACTTAAATTTAGTAAAAAGAAATCCAGATTATTTGTTAGTAAAAATAACTATATTTGAGTTAATTCAACAAAATCTTAATATTCTTCATTTATTCTTGCATTTATCTCTGATTCTACTTTTGTCCGCTCCTCATTTTATCGTTGGGATTAATATCAGATCTGAAAAAGAATACTTGTATCCGAAATTTAGATTTGCAAAAATTAGATCATGGATATGAAAATAATCTTTTCAGAATTTTCTTCTAATTAAACATTGGTAAATCTGTCGTATCTACTAAAAAATCTGGATGAAATATATAAGAAAATGAACATTAATCATCCGATGTTAACAAAATACATTCCGCTAATAATGAAACAATCGCATCCTCAATATGTTCGATGGAAGATCTCCTAACAACCATTATGGTGAGATTTGGATATTCTAGATCTAAAGGATCAATTCGGTCTGTTTCTAAAATATCTGACGGTTATAAATGTTGTCATAGTTTAACGCCTATCTACTGGATCAAAACTTCCTATGACTATATCTACTTTCCTCTAACAGAGTCTACATGCTGTTTTTCATTTATTAACTCTACAGATCTAGGTTTTTATAATATAATTTGAATATATTTCTCTATTTTTTCCTAAACGTAACTGAATTCTAAAGAATACGATTTAATCTGGACCTATGTGATATTTGACTATAGAAAACTTTGAATCGTGTAATATATTTCATAATAACATGCAGAAATAAAGTTTATGCATTTGAAAGCGTAGTAATTAAATTTAATCGATGCTTAGATGAAAATAATCTTTTAATTTTATAGAAACTTCCCTGAGCGTAATTTCTTTTAGATCTGTTAGCTTTTTCGGTTTGATCACGTCTTTGAATCTTCATATTCATTATTTCTTTATCTTTCTCATTTCAGTCGTCGGTTTTTTCTCATGAAAACATTAAAAATATTAGATCAATCTTCCAATTGTTATTATTTGACTACATATACTTCTAATCTATCATCTAAAAATGTTTATTTACTCAAATTTCTAATTAAACATTAAAATTTTTATATCTGTAATTTTAGGTTTTAAAATTTCATTTTACCGCCAAAAGGCTTCGATCATTAAATTCTTTGAAAATGTAATGAAATTCATTGAAAGTAGTTTTAAAACTTTCAAATATGAATGATAACAATGAAATATGCTCAAAAAATAAGAATTCAAGCTTAGTCGGCGCTAAATGAAGATACGAAATTAGGTTTAGATCATACCTTCACCGATTATCCGGTGTGAATCCAGTGATCTAAGAGATAATTGGACTTTGCTTTGATCTACTAATCTTCTCCTAGTGATTGAATCTACTTGATCGACAATGTGGTATAAACAATTTACTTCAACTAACCATTCTAACAGTAACGAGAAGAGAGAGAGATTGTTTAGGGAGAAAGAGTCTAGTCTTGTTTTCTCATTAATGAATTACTTGGTTTACAGATGAGGCATGGCAGGATTTTTATAGACGACGGGAATACAAGTTAAGGGGTAAATGAGTAAATACATCATATAAATATCTTAGATCCGATTATTTCGCTCGCATTCCCGCCTCTCGGATGACAGAACCTCGTAGTCTCCTTAGCAGTTTCCGTTGTTGCTTAACCGCCTTAAGTCGTGTTGGGTTCTGTATCCACAGCCATTTGCACCTATCCGGACTCTGGTACCTTAGTCTGATCCTCCTCTGGGTCGTCATGAAGGACCTGCAGTACTTCTCGTCCACTTCCTGTTACCTTCTGTAATGGATGCTATATTTTATCATCTACGGGATATTTCATTTTCTTTACTGGACGAGCTCATTTCATTCACTATTTCCTTCGATAGTGTGTTGCCTCGCCCACTATCATGAATTGTTCTATGTTTTCGAAGAAAAGACCTTTCCCTTATTGACAGGTGTTATGGCTGGCGTCGAGTTTTTCATGGTTGTGTTAGCCATCCCTGCTTCCACTTCGGCGATGAATTCCTTTATGCATGACTCAGTTATTTTTTTATGCTTCTTTTGGTTCGCAGGATCAGGCGTCGAATTCTCCCTCCGCTGAACGTCTATCTCGTTGCATAAATGCGCTTCGATAGGATCACCCATTATTTCTGCAATTCCAAGAGGGGTAGGGAATCAAATTCTTCTATGGAGAGTGGAGGCTGCCCCCATTAGACTGTGAAACCAAGGTCTTCCCACAATGGCGTTGTGTGGAGAGTCTATATCAACTACGCAAAATGATGTTGGAAGTTGCATCTTACCTACATGGATTGTTAAGGACAACTCTCCCTTGGCATTGAAGGTTTTTCATTAAACCCAAAAACATTGTATGACGAGGGGACCAACGCAGCATCTTTTTCGAATAACTTTTCATGGGTCCTGCCGAAGAGTATATCTACAGAACTACCAGGATCGACCAGTATTCTTGGCATTGCCAATTCCTCGATATGCAGAGTTATGACTAATGGATCGTTATGGAATCTTCCTCCATCCGGGATATCCAATGCCGAAAAGAAAACTGACTGCTTCTGCCACTCTTCAAGGTGCTTCTTTGCCGCCACACTCATTATCTCATTTCCTTCGAAATCTTTTTTGTGGATTCTATCGGTGATGATGCTTTTGAAACTTTGCTCACTGACCTCTGCGTGCACCATCGAGTTGCAATCATTGTATCTCGGAATATTTCAATCAATTGTTATGACATAAGCTTCGTGCTTCTTTTTTTCCTTCGGCTATGGTTGGTTTGGGGGAGGGTTTACTAGTTCCAGAAGGTGATTAAATTTTCCTTTTGTAATGAAATAATAAATTTGATCTTGTGCCGTAACACAGTTCTCAGTGGAGTGCCCGTAGAATTTGTGGAATTCGCAGAAGTCCCTCGAATTTCTTGCGTGGTTTGGATGGTTTCCCCTACTTTTTGGATATCGTATCTCGCCAGCTGCTTCGGAGGGCTGCTTCGATGGATACACACAACTTTGGAAGCTTTCTGTCCTGAAATGGAGGGTGTCCCGTGTACGAGTAGAAAATCTGCATAGGTATTCGAGATACTATATCCATCAGATCTACTCGCACATACAATTATTAGTTGTGGTTTAGCAGTCCGAAGACCATAAGAACAATACCGAGGATATTATGAACAGTAATCAAAGACCAAATATCAGAAGATTTCTATGTATTTAGATTCTGATTTTACATCAATCTCCATTAAAGAGGAGTCCTAGATCTAGATCTAGTTTTTGGGGAAGAAGATGAGTAGAGGAGAAGGAGGAAGAGAGAGAAAGTAAAAGAAGATCCCCTCTCTCCTAGGAGATATTTCCTTTATATAGAGGAAATTTACAGGATAATTACACAAGTGTCCTTATCTTAACTACCAAGTAAAGTAGGTCTTCGGCGCGCCTCGTCTTCAAGTGACTTCGGCTCCCGTATGTCGGTTTATCTACTTCGGCAGACTTCTTCTTCGGGCTTGATACATTCTTCGAGGCGAGCTTGGGTAACTACTTCGGAGGGATTGGTGGACCGAGGCGGTATCTCCGAACGGTGGTCCATGGTTCGTAGTCTTGGTTTTTGGTTCTCTTCGCGTTCATAAGGCGTTGTCTTACTCTTCTTCTAGGATGGTGACACGTGGATCGTCCAAATTATGCCCCTACATCCCGATCTAGGTATGCCAAACTTTCTGCTACCCTCGTATCCAGTCTTTGGATTGTTTGCCTCGTAGCCTCTTCGGAGTTATTTCCCCTGCTGTCGTTATATCTTCTATTGTCGTGGTATCTTCCATCACCAAATTTTCCTTCGTTTCCATATCTCCCATTATCGTTCTGCCTTTCCCTTTTCGAATAATCGGCAACTTGATTGCTTACGCCACGATCTCGTTCCTCCAATGATAGGTCAATTATTGAGTGCACCTGCTTCGATATGGTTTCCTTGCCTAGGACTGCTTGTTCATTGATTTCTTCCAACGTGATTTGTTCCTTCTGATATTTCCGAAGATCTTGCAATGTTTCTACGTTCTTGGAAAAGAGATTATCGTATAGTGGATGATCTTTTTCAAGTGCGTTTAAGTATGCTCTTACTTTGTCCTTTTCCGAAGCTCCGTTTCCAACCTCTACGCATTACGCTGTCCATCTCTCAGTTAGGCTTTTGATGGATCTTACTTTGAGACTAAAGAGTTTTTCTATCCCGGGTTTGGATGAGTTGTTGTAGAGGAAATGTAGTATGAAGACTTTGGATAGCTCCTCGAAAGATGAAATTGAGTTTGCCGACAGACTATCATACCAAGCTAGAGCCTCACCCTTCAAGCTAGATGGGAAATACTTGCAAAGGACTTCATCCATGTCCGCCCAAGCTAGGAATAATCTTTGGTACATTTTGACGTGGAGGGTCGCATCTCATGTGCCATCGAAAATCGAGTTAAAGACTGGCATGGTACATTTTACTGGTATGGGCTTGCTTAACAGTTTCGGGCTTAGTGGCGAGCGATTGACTTCATTGATTGCTTGATTCAATTTCACTTTATCAGTTGATTGTATTCTATTGTCGAAGATTTCTGCACGCATTGACTTGATTTGGTCCATCATGACTTTTTGTAGCGCCAAGGTCTCAGCATCCTTTCTTGCTTGATCGTTTTCATATATCAACTGTATGATGTTTCCCCTTGACCGAATGCTTGGTTCGATGCGCCGGCCCGATATCTCCTTTCCACGCCCCTCGAGTCATCTGGATGTCTCGGTATTGTTTCTCGACATATGTGGCCTTTTGGAGTGTGAACTTCCATGGGGACGAGAGTGCCTTTCACTGCTTCGTTTGTAGTTCGAGGCTGATTTTTCAGCTGCTTTCTTATTTGCCTCGGCTAACTGCTTTTTAAGCTATCTTATTTTTCAATTTTTCTTCATTAGCTTCCTGAATTGTGCAGCCCTCGCCACTTCTTCCTCGGTAGGTTGGTGTGCTTGGGTTACTTCATTTGGGATTTCGGCCTCCTTTTCGTCATCTTCCCCTTCGACTCCTTGAATTTGTTGCAGTGGGAGCTCGTTCTCCTCTGGAAATCCTCCTCCGTCGGGTCCCAGATCTTCTACTAATACTTCCGCTTCGTTTACTTGCTCCCTGTGCTGGATTGTGCTTGCCGCTATTTCTGGTGATAATCCTTTACTAGGTGAAAACCTAGTGTTGTGCCTCGAAGAGCATGTTCCTTGTTTCGATGAACCTACTTCTTTCCTCGGCATCTGATTTGACTTCGAAGCCATGGCGATAGTTACCTACAAAAAGAAACAAACTCGTGAGGTCCAATGCGGCTGGTGCAGTGTACTATATGTCTGACATGCACCCTAATAGTTGTAACCGATTCTGGCATGCTAGATTTTAGGGAGGATTGTGTGCGTACGATCCAATGGGATTTTGAGTCTAAAATTTTCTGTTATGATTTTTTCTTCTAATTTTTTAATTTTTTTTTTATCTGTCCAGATCTACCTTCCTAATATGGGGGTTTTGCTCTTACCCTTTCTCGAAAAAGGACACTAAGTGAGTCTAAAAGTTGCAAAACTGCTTTCCCAGTATAAATTTGGTAAAGAAACCCTAAAATATCCTTGATCTATTTTCTAAAACAGGACATGTGGACGAGATTCTAAGGGTATTTGCTAGAAATATAAGTATCAGATTCTGAGTGGAAAACCCATTTTCCTCTATATTTTATGAACATTCTTTTTGTGAGAAAACCTTTTTTGTGCTCTGGATTAGATCTCGGTTTTTCAAAGCTTAGATTCCCTGAAGAAACATTGACCTTATCGTACTGATGATTTGCTCAAACCCTTGAGTATACTAAAGCTTAAGATCTTTAGACACTAAGGTGGTGGAGCTTATGATAATTATAGTAGTAAAATAAAATCTTGAAAACCCTAGAAAAAAAATTCTTGAAAAATTTGAAAATCACAAATCACAGGCAAACCTAAGTTATTTTAATCAATCCCTATTTCTAGCGCCAAACTGTGTAGGTATAAAATCTGCATAAGGACTTTATACCTAACAGCCATGAAATTCTATGACAGACTACGATTAGAACACATTACTCTAAGCCTTGATGAGTACGAGATTGAACAGTATATATATCGAGAGGTGAATTCGTGTACAAATAAACAAGAAACATATTTCAATCACTATTGAATCACTAACTTCTGGTATTACAATACATGGAAATTACGTCCCAAAGATCTGAGGAGATACTAACATATCCCTCTCACACGCATTAGGATACACAAAAATTCCAACCCCTACAATGGCTCTCAAGCCCTCCTTATACAGGAGGAGTCGAAGGTGGATTACAGCTAATAAGAGAAACGACTCAATCGTGGTGGTGTCAGACTTTGTCGAGTAAGGCAGTTAGTATCCGAGGCGTCTTCGAGATTCCTTGTTGTTCTCAGAACCTTTCTTTCGACATGTCCAATTTTGTTTCGAGGTTCTTCCCATTCCTGTGGAGTATTCGACTCTTGGCTACTTCTTTCGACATCTTTATAACTGTCAAGCCTCGTTTCTCTGTTTACAGCTCGAGACTTATCTTCCTTTATCGAGAGTTCTGTCGAGCATCCTTCGTAGCTTTTACCCCCTATACAAGTTTTGACTGTCAACAGAACATAAATTTTCTTCAAGGGATTCTTACAGCCGTAAAAATTTCTAACCTCCTAATGGGGTAAGTTTTTACATATATATTGTAGTTTGGAATAAAGTGGGCTTGATTTGTTGTAGTATAATGAGGTCTAGTTCTTCAAATTTTACCTCCATCCATGTCATGTAGTCACTTTGATCTTTAAACTTTATACTACATTTTTTTCCGGTGTTCATTTTAGGTGAATAAATAGCTTGAATTTCCTTAAAAGTTGACAGTTCAGCCGCATATAGTGCCATTCTATCAACACCACCCAAAACTTAAAAACGTAAATAATCAATCGTTTTGATGTGAAAGGCGTTTCATGCTACAACTGAAATGACGTTGTAGATCGAACCACATATTCAGATCCCACACTTAAAGCTTATTGAATTAAAAAAAAAAAAATCTTCCCTTTTCTCTCGCCATTAACTCACTCCTCCAAGAACTGAAATAGAAATGAGATTTTTACATCTCGAGTTCAAATGATTTCTTTATCCTAGATCGAAGGTTTCATTCCTACCCGCTATTAGGTTTGAATCATTTAGCTTGCGGAGGCGCTTCCTTTTCCTTCATTTCTGTAGTTTGAAGATTTTAAAGGTAGAATTAAGTTTTCTATTTTCAATTTCGTAGACATAATTAGGGCTTTCAGAGTGTTTTTTTTCTTCCTGTGAGCGCATAATCTATTTTATTAAGATTATGAACTCGCAGTCGATACCGCAGCATACATGTGAGTGTGATACAATAATGATATCAATAGATATAACTTTGAAGGATACCAATGCGGACTAACAATTAGTATGAGCGTATGACAATGGTAAACATGTTCATCGTGCCATGATTATACATATAATGATAATCTGGTTGGACCCGCACAAGATGGTTGACCACGAAATCATCATGCTTGGGTGGATTGCTAGGTATAATGCTAAGACAATCATATGAAGTGCTACAAATCTGATATAAGATAACTTGTAACGTGTGATCCAAACGAGTGCAAATAATAATAAAGCTCTTCTCAACTCATTCATGAGTCTCATTAAAGGGGTAATGGTTAATGGTTTATGATTCATTCAACTTACATGTATTTCCTTACCTCACTCGCTAATAAGCTAGAGTATCTCACAATAAGACTTCTCTCTCCTATCTTGGCTCTAGGCTTCATTTTGTCGACCCCTTTCTTGGTGGGAGGGGTCATGT
>JAJJMA010086154.1:3031-26337 GCA_023529015.1 Papaver nudicaule
GAAGTTAATCCTAATCTAGGTGTAGATGAGAATGTTGATTCTGGTGTCAATATTGAAGCAGATCCTAATGTAGGTGCATATGAGAATGTTAGGTTACACCGTAGGAAAGAAAGAAAAAAATCTGCATATGAGCGTGCTAGAGAACCGTTATACCCTTCATGTTCTAAAGGAAAGACAACATTGTATGCTGCTATTAGACTCAATAACATAAAGACCCAATATGGGTTTTCTGACAATGGTACTACTGCTCTCTTAGAATTGATGAAAGAGTTGCTTCCTGATGAGAACACATTGCCGTCTAAGTACCATGACATAAAGAAAATGATCCAAGAACTAGGTATGGATTACATAACATATGATGCATGTGTAAATGACTGCATTTTATATTGGAAAACTGAGTCGACATTGGTTAAGTGTCCGGTTTGTCAAGAACCTAGGTATAAGAAGGTTTTTAATGATGAGATGAAACTTACACAAGTGGCTCAAAAGACTTTAAGGCATTTTCCGTTGATTGCGAGGCTGCAAAGGTTTTATAGTGTACCGTGGATAGCAGAGGCATTTCTGTGGCATTTCAAAGCAAAGTCAGATATTAATGTGATGCGTCATCCAGTCGATTCTTCGGCTTGGCGATGCGCAGATAACTTTTCTCCTGAGTTTGCCAAGGAACCAAGAAATGTCACACTTGGGATCTCAACCGACGGCTTCAACCCAAATGGATGTTTTGGTGCAAGTCACAGTTGTTGGCCGGTTATTCTGTGTCCGTACAACCTTCCTCCTTCGTTGTGTATGAAAAAAGAGTTCTCGATGTTATGTTTGTTAATATCTGGCCCAAAAGCACCAGGTAAAAGTTTACTTCCCTTCATTTCTTTGTTTCTGCAAGTTCTCTGAAAATATATTCTGAATTTTTGCATGTTAACATGTATGTGTAGGTAAAGATATTGATGTTTATCTACAACCACTGGTAGATGAGATCCTTGAGCTGTGGAATAAAGGTGTAATGACATACGACTCCTCCAGCAAGTCTGAGTTTCTTTTAAAAGCAAGACTTTTGTGGGCTATTCATGATTTTCCATCTTTGGGTACGTTATCTGGATGTGTGACTCATGGTTATTATGGGTGTCCTACTTGTGGAGAAGGTACAGTTGCTGAATGGCTGCCTTTCAGTAAGAAGATATGTTATATGGGTCACCGGAGATGGCTGCCAGCGAAGCACAAATTTCGACTTGGTAAATCAAATTTCAACGGATCGGTAGAGCATGGTGAAGCTCCATGGCCAATGACAGGAGAAGAAATTAAAGATAAGGTAGCAGATATCACAATTAAGAAGGGCAAGGGGAAACAACCAGCAGCAGATAAGAAACGTAAAAGGAAAGCGGCAGTGCAAGATGAAGATGTTGCAGATGATCACACCCTGTTTTCTCGCAGGTCTATTTTCTTCATGATTCAATGTATATACTTTAATTATATCTCAGAACTTATACGTATAAAACATACTTATTTATTTTGTTATTTTCTTGCAGGTCTATTCTATATGATTTGCCGTATTGGGCATCACATGTGGTTCGACATCAAACAGATGTCATGCATACCGAGAAGAACATAACTGAGCATATTCTCAACACTCTGATGGGAAGTAGCAAGTCCAAAGATGGTCCTAATGCACGTAAAGATATGGAAGCCATGGGGATTACAAAGAAGATGTGGTTGGGTGCTGCTGATCCCAAGACTGGTAAAACAACTATTGAAGATGGAACTTTTGCGATGACGAAGAACGAGAAGATTCAATTTTGTACTACTCTGAAGAACTTAAGTGTGCCCACTGGTTTCTCTTCCAATCTTCGCAGCATCGTTAGCATTACTCCTCCCGAGCTCAAGAATTTCAAGTCTCACGATTACCACGTTGTGATGCAAAATTTGCTTCAAATCCTGGTTCATCTTGCGACTTCACTGCCTAAGGATCTACGAATTGCTCTTCTGCGTATAAGTATTTTTTTCAAAATTTTGTGCGCCAAGGTTATTAACAGAGAACATCTTGTAAAAGCTAAATCTAGTTTGCTGGAAGCAATGTGTGTATTGGAGAAACACTTTCCTCCGTCTTTTTTCGTTATTAGTATTCACTTGATGGTGCATCTGGCGGATGAAGCTTTAACATGCGGTCATGTCAGATTCAGGTGGATGTATCCGTTTGAGAGGTAAATGCCATCCTTTTCTCTTTTTAGTTTCTATTTTCTTTGATTTGGACTTGTACTGAACCCTTGGCTTACTGAGTTTTGTAGGTTAATGAAAACTTTCAAGAATTTGGTGCGTAACAGAAGGTACATTGATGGCTCAATTGCAAGAGGGTATACATTACGCGAAGCTAGCTTATACTGTATGGAGGACCTGTCAAAAGATGGTGACGGTACTCATAAACATAGTCGACAGGCCTTTTTGGATGACGACGATGAGTTTGCAGATGAGATGCCGTTGAGTAAAGGTAAAACAGTTACTTTAACTGATGTACAGTTTGAACAAGTGCGCAAATGGATTCTGTCCAAGTATGTGGGATTAGACGAATGGGAAAGGTATACTTCTTCATTACTTTCTCATGTTTAATGTTATGGCATTGTATACATTTTTGTAATTCTGAAAGCATTTAATGTTCTAACACAATGAGTTGGTGGATGTCATTGTAGGAAGTATGCTGCTTATGTTGACAACTCCAAAGATGATACCGTAAAGAGATTTCATATATGGTTACGCGACGAGGTATAAGCTAAAAAGTTGTTTATAAAGTTATTTCAAATAGTTTAACCCAATAAGTGATTAACTGATTCACAAATCTTCTTTTTTGCAGTTGCTGGCAGCCAAAAAAGAAAATTCAGTACTTTGGCGACTAGTGCAAGGACTCCAGTTCAAGGCTACGTCGTACAAGAAATACCAAGTGAACGGCTATATCTTCGCTCCAAAACGTTACGAGGAGGAAAAGGTATGTCAAAACAGTGGTGTGTGTATGAAGGCCTTTACAAAACAGAGAGCAAAATCCTCTGACCTAAACTACAAGGAAACATAAATGACCTATTATGGAGTTGTTCGAGAGATTATTGAGTTGAATTATGTGGATTTTGAAAAAACGGTTTTTTATTGTGATTGGGTCAAAGTTGAAGATAGAAGTCATGGGTACAAAATTGATCCTAGCTCAAAGGTGATAAAGGTCAACTTGTCTAAGTTGAGAAGCAGAGATACATTGCACGACGAGCCTTTTATTATTGCCTCTGAAGCGTCGCAAGTGTTTTACGCACCAGATGTTTGTGACATTGGATGGTCTGTGGTAATGCATTCTGCGCAAAGACTAACTACAACAGTAGATGATTTTGAGGTTCCAACTGTCTACCAGTCAACTTTTACTGACAATGAGACTCTGGAAAATCTTATTGCTGTAGCTTAGGTAGCTTGAGGTAATGTCTCCTGACTCTCTATTATCTTTCTGTTGTTTCCTTTTTCTGGTTTTTTTTTGCAGTTACCTAACCTTCAATTTTTTAACTGTAGTTGGTAGAAGATTGACAAAGGAAATCCTATGGGAAGGTACCTACTATCAGGCCGAAGAGTATTACAGACCCAGGTACTGAAACTAGCTAGGTCTTATAGAACAAGAACACTAAGTAAACTTGAAATATTGTCTGAAACTAGCTAGGTTTCGTTATTATAAGTTCTGTTTTTTTGGCTAAGTGTAGCACCAAGTAAACTTGAAATATTGTATAAGTATGGAATATTGTCTAAGTATGAAATATTGTCTAAGTATGAATGAAATTTTGGTATTGAATATCTTTGAATGAATGAAATTGATTCTATGAATGTATGATTCTGTGAATGTATGATTGGGGAATTGGGGAACTGTAGGTGCGGGGGAATGGGGGAATTGCAGGGGTATGATTGCCTGCAATTCCAGGGATGGTAAACCAGGAAAATCTGCTTTTTTTTTTCTGTTAAAACTTTAGCAACGGTAATTTACCGTTTCTATTTTCAGGGAAAGTTGGTCTACGTTGACCTGGTCAAGGTTTAGCAACGGAGAAATTGCGTTGCTACAAAAAGAAAGTCGGTCTTCCTTGACCTGGTCAAGATTTAGCAACGGAAAAATTACGTTGCTAAAATATCCCCGGCAAAGGGAAGTCGGTCTTTGTTGACCTGGTCAAGGTTTAGAAACGGTAATGTGGCCGTTGCCGGCTAAAATAAGAAACGGAAGTTGGGCCGTTGCTGGAAAATATCCGAAACGGAAACTAGGCCGTTGCTTACTAAAATCAGAAACGGAAAATTGGCCGTTGCAGGAAAAATTAAGCAACGGAAAAAAGGCCGTTGCGGGCAAAATCTAGCAACGGCGGAACTGCTCCGTTGCTAGTACCGTTGCTACCCTTGAGACGCAACGGCAACATTACCGTTGCTAAAATTCGTCACACCATGAATCGCAACGGTCGGTCCCCGTTTCTAACACTTTTCGCAACAGATGAGCACCGTTGCTACCCCCCAAATATGGTGTAGTGTTATACCAATTAGTATACTGTCTACCCCGAGATACTAGCTCTCTACAATCTAGAAATCACCACAATAAACCAAGCTATTCACAGACTACAACCCATTCAGTTTTAGTTAGGACTAGCACATCTCAAATCATGAAAGTTTTATCGTGGAATGTCCAAGGATTCAAGGGTCAAGATACCAGAAATCACCTAAAAGAAATCATTCGTACCCAAGATCCAGACATAATTTTCTTATGTGAAACCAAGTTACCTAGTATCAAAATTAAACCCCTTTTAAGAACTTTCAATTTTCCTAATAGTCTAATTATTGACTCCATTGGGTTATCAGGTGGTTTGGTTTTATTATGGAAAGACGGTTTTTCGTGTGAACTAATGCTTTATGCAGATAATATGATACATGTTTTAGTTCAAGGGGACCCAAGCAAGCCAGAATGGCTCCTATCATGCATGTATGGTTTCCATGATTATCAAAAGAAGAAGAAACAGTGGGAGTTCATCAGAGAACTAGGCTGCAACATCACTCAACCATGGATACTTCTTGGAGATCTTAATATACATCTTTTAGAGAATGGAGAAAAAGCTTCATCTTCATCTGACAGTTTGGTGCATAATATTCTGCAAGAAATTGGCCTTGAGGATAATGGATTCATAGGCAAGCAACATACATGGACCAACAGTACCAATGGAACTGGAAAAAAGAGATCAAGAATCGATCTTGCTCTAGGGAATAGTGATTGGAATGTAGTTTTTCCTTCTTCCAAACTGATCCATCTGAACCAATTGGGAAGTGATCATAGCCCCATTCTTCTGATAGATGATTATAGCCATCCAAAACTATGGAAGCCATTTCGATTTTTCTACACATGGTTACATGATAAAACGTGCGCAATCCAAATAGCGCATGCATGGAGTCAATCTGTGGAAGGCTCTGTAGCCTTCAAACTCTCAAGAAAGTTACAGTTCACTAGAATTACTTTGGGTAAATGGAATAAGCAACATTTAGGGGACATCAATCAGAGAATCACTCAACTTCAAACTGAGCTTACCACATTACAACAGCAGCAGCATATAACAACAGTAGATGAAGGTATTCTCAGAGTAACTGATGACTTACAAAAGTGGCAGAAAATCAAAGCAGATTTCCACAAGCAAAAATCAAGAGATACTTTCATCAAGGATGCTGACAATAATACGAAATACTTTCACACAATCTCAAAGAGGAGGAAAGCCAGAAACAACATCGACAACTTAAAGAATAAGGATGGAGTCTGGGTATCAAAGAGAGAAGATATGGAAGCACTATTAACTTCTCACTTCGAGGTAATCAGTACGACTACCAACCCCAGCATCGAGAACTCTCAGTATGACGTAATTCCTTGCTTAATAACTGAAGCAGAAAATGAAGCATTAATGGCAATTCCTACAACTGAAGAGATTCATGGTGTACTTAAGAAGATGGAAGGCTGGTCAGCACCAGGACCTGAGGGATTCCCAGCTGGTTTTTACAAATCTCAGTGGGAGACGGTAGGAGGTGATGTTTGTGACATGATACAACACTTCTTTAAGTCCAAATATTTACTTAAGGAACTAAACAAGACGTACATATCCTTAATTCCGAAGAAGAGAAAGCCAATAGAACCGGTGGATTTCAGGCCAATTGGCCTTTGCAACACGTCATACAAGATAATTTCCAAGCTCATGGTAAATAGAATGAAGCCCCTGATGGAAAAAATTGTTTCACCATATCAAGCAGCATACGTAAGTAGCAGACTCATATCCGATAACACCATAATAGCTCAAGAGATAATTCATTCAATGAAGCTAAAGAGTGGCAGTGAAGGGTGGTTAGCTCTAAAGCTAGACATGTCAAAAGCTTTTGACAGGCTAGAATGGAGCTTTCTGCACAAAATTCTCAAAAGTTTCGGCTTCTCTGATGACTGGTGTCAGCTAATAAATCAGTGCATTAGCACTACTACATTATCAGTCATGCTCAATGGCACGCCATGCTCATCTTTTCATCCAACAAGAGGCATACGCCAAGGTGATCCTCTCTCACCATATCTCTTCATCCTAGCAATGGAATTTCTATCAAGGAAACTCACAGAAGCTCATTACAACAACCAAATTAAAGGGATCTCTGTCACTAGAGAAGCCCCTCCGATTAATCATCTGCTCTTCGCAGATGATTGTCTTGTTTTCACTCAAGCAAACATGAAATCAGTTCATGAATTGATGGATTTGATGAGAATTTTCAGTGAGCAATCTGGCCAAATCATTAATTTCGAAAAATCAGCAATTTTTTTTAGCAGAAATGTGGAGGAGGACTGCTGTATTTTCTTAAGAGAAATTCTGGGTGTTAAAATGATGGAGAAGAAGGAAAAGTACTTAGGATCGCCATTACTTATTGGTAAGTCCAAAACTGAAGCTTTTGATTCGGTGCAACAAGCTTTTGAAAATAGACTAGCCAGTTGGAAAGCGAAGTCGATGAATCAGGAAGGCAGAGCTACAATGGTTAAATATGTGCTCAATACCACACCACAATACCAAATGAGTACTTTCAAGTTTCCTGCTACATTAATAGGAAAACTGACTTCCATACAAAGGAAGTTTTTCTGGGGATATACAAGCAATCATGGTCATAATCCTGTTGCTTGGGAGGTTTTATGTAATTCGAAGCTCAATGGGGGTCTAGGTTTCAGGGACTTAGAAAGTTTGAATAATGCGCTACTCTGTAAACTTGCATGGAGGATGATTACAAAACCTCAAGAACTCTGGGTCCAGGTACTGGCAGCTAAGTATCTACATGGCAAACATCTTCTGCATGACACAAGAGGAAGAAAAACAGTATCATGGGTCTGGAATGGTATTGAACTGGGTAGAGAACTAATTCGCGCACATCACTTCTGCATTGTTCACAATGGTAATTCAACATCAGTATGGCTAGATAGGTGGATAATGAAGCATCAAGTAATTTATGGTCCTGTCACAGAACTCGGATCAACCATACAAGTCGTCAAGGATTTGTTCTTGGACAATACTGCAGCATGGAATATTAACTTGCTAAATCAACTGTTTGATAATGAAATAGTGCAAGAAATTCTGAAGATACCCATTGATTTACAAGAAGAAGATGAAAGAATTTAGCAACCTGCAAGAGATGGGATCTTTAGCATCAAGTCAGCATACAATCAGATTATGTCAGACAAAAGGAAAGCACACCACATGGATACTACTGTTCCTAAGGAAGTCTGGAAGCAATTGTGGAAAGCAGCACTACCTCACAGGCTTAAGATTTTTACATGGAAATTACTAAAATAAGCAATGGCTACTAATTCCAAAATTGCAAGATTCAAGAGTGGAATTAACAGCAACTGCAGCATCTGTTCGATCTCAGAAGAAAGTATTGAACACCTTCTGTTTGAGTGTACTCATGCCAAAGAAGTTTGGAGCTTGCTCAACATCAACATATCACAAATAGTCAGTGCAGGAATCTCAGTGAAGACATGGGTGCTATCATGGTTCAACATGGAAAATACTACAAACAGCTCAATGGAACAACAATTATGGCTTCACACTGTTATGACAGGCTGTTGGATTCTCTGGAAAGTGCGATGTGAATGCAAATATGATGGAAGCAAAGCATTTCCATTAAGCACTTATCACAGAATTAGGAACCATCTTCAAGCTTTTAACTATAATATATCTGTGGCATCTCACAGAGAAAATAATAGACTTCCAGTGGTTAGGAACAGTACCTGGTCTAGACCAGCAGTAGATGTGCTTAAAATAAATTTAGATGCATCATTTGATGAAAACACTAACACAGCTGCCACTGGTTTGGTTTTGCGTGATTATGCAGGATGTTGCAAGGGAGCAAAAGGAAGCTACATCGATCAAGCCTTAGATGCTGAGGAGGCAGAGTGCATTGCAGCCAAAGAATCAGTTCAATGGGCGATTTATCTGAAGTTGAACAAGGTTGTCTTTGAAGCAGATGCAGATGTGGTGGTTAAAGCTATTAATGAAGATGAAACTCTAGTTAGATGGGAAAACAAGCATCATATTAGAGAGATCAAGAAACTGTTATCTTCTTTTCCTTTATTTCAAGTCATTTCTACCAATAAAGACCAAAATAATGCTGCTGATGGTGTTTGTAAACATGTCAGACAAGCAAAGTTAAACTTAGAGCAGTATTGTAATTTTGAGACATGGTTTTCTGTTTTGATTGCAAGAGATGAACACTCTGCAATCACTTAAGTAATAAAATCATCTTATTTCGTATAAAAAAAAAAAAGTGTAATGATTTCGTGACTTAAAATCGACGGCCATCATTGATCCCATACCAACGGTAACTGCCACGTGTCAACATTTATTCCCTAAAATATCGATGGTTATGATTCACTGACAACTAATCTCAATGGTCTGAATTTGTCTTCTTCACCAGAGATTTTAGGCATAAATACCTCTGATTTCCAGCAAAAATCATCTTCAGCTTCTCCCCTTTCTTCCAGCAAAAATCATCTTCATTAAATATTTAGATTTATATGAGCTTCATGGGTGGAGGTTCAACATCATCATCATCTTCCAGCAGCAAGAAAGTGAAACCACTTACATATCAGTATTGGCTTCTTGAGCCACGCATGATTCGTCGATGCGCTTGAGAAAATACATATCATTTTCTGTACATGATTATGCTACCCTAGATTTTGTAGCTACAAGATGGCAACAAACAAGAGCACTTATGCTTGGATTTTGTATTATGAAAATGTTTACATTAAACACTAAACACATTTGTCTTTGTTCTTTATGCAAGAAATTAATAAATCTTTATATCTTTATATGCAGGCTGGAATGATTACTATTGGGGCTCGCCAAGTTTTTATAGAGGAAAAGAGAACCACACCAAGAGGCAAGTGACCATCTCAGTAGTTTGTCTTTATTTGTGGTTTGTGCGGATATCTTAGCTTGTTACATTGTATAATGTCTGCCTAATTCCCACTACTTGTTTTTGCAGTTGGCGGAAGAGGGCGTTACCCTCCTGGAAGGGGTGGTGGGTTCAGGAATGATTTCAGGGGTGGTCGTGGCAGCTTCAGTGGCAGATGAGAATACCAAAGAAATGATTTTGGATACCGAGGCGACTACTCAGCATGACGTGGTTCTCCAGGAGGACGTGGTGAAGGCCATCAGCCAGTGGATCAAAATGAGAATGGAAAAGTTAGAGGTGGTTGTCAAGGTGGGATGAACCAGGCTACTGTTATTGCTTGAAGATGTTGATGGTAGGTTTATTGGTTTGCTTGTTAATTTTGTTAGCTCAATCAAGATGAACTATATGAACTTAAGTGTGAATTGAGTTCAGTTTTGAATTGTATTGGTGGGAACTTAGGATTTAAATCCTTTTTGTATAACTTTGAACCTGCTCAGTGTCAAGTGAGTTCTGATTTTTGTAATCTATACAATGAATTTTTATTAGATTAATGGTCATTTGAATTTGTGACTCAAGTTTCATTACATTGTGACTCAAATCTAAATCCAGATTGAATCAGAATTTGTTTCAGCTCAGTCATTCTGACTGCAAGCAAATCTGATTCAATTTTTTTTTTATTTTAAAATCCAGGGATACGACCCTTTAAGCTAGTAGTTGTCATCACTTGTATAATGACGCTAGATGGGGGTCGTTTAACAGCGTCACATGCTGAAGGGTCGTTTAAAAATAAAGCGCTTTATTTACAACGCTTGCCATGACCCTGGATAGGGGTCGTATAACGCTCGAATACAACTAATTCCATCGGTCGTTTAAGGGGCGATTTCCACTAGTGAGAGTATCGGCATCAAGGAGACGAAAATAAAAAGATTTAGTACAAGGTTTCGGGGGAATCAGTCAACAGACACTCGACACCATCAATCTAGAGGTCCGGGTAGGTCCGATACGAGCCTCGGAGCCCTTTCACGTTATGGACATCAACACGGCGTATCACATTGTTGGGGCGCCCATGGTTACATAAGCATGGAGCAGTCGCATCCATGTACCATCAATGTATCAAATTCATCTTGAAAGATAAACAGAAGCGCGTTTCGGCCACACTGAACCCGTTCTCTAAGGAGGAGGCAAACTTAGCAGAAGCGGCATTTTACGACATGCTAAGTGAGCCAAGCGAAGTAAAGACACAAATCTACGCAACACCAATCCCGGACTGGGAGAGTACTTACCAATGCCAACAAACCGCAGGCGGCAGCAGCAACACCCAGAAGATGACGACGCGTAAAAAATTTCACATAGAAACCTTGCCCGGAGGCAGGAGGATCTACCGCTTATAGCAGCCAGCGGGGTTCGAACCCTGTGAAGAGGTCTACACGGCAGACATCGAAGAACGAACGAAAAACGAACCCCAGTATTTTGAGAGAGCAACAACAAAGGACGCACGCCTATGTTAAACAATTAGCAACGCTTCCGCCCTTACTGATTCAAGGCGTTCGATCTCAGCCTCTAAGTCCCCATGGACGGAGACAACTAGGGGAGGCGCCCAAGGTCATATAATAGCCACGAAGTCTAAAAGCCATATTTGTCCGTTATAAGACGGAGATGACAAAAATACCAGAAAGAAAAGCAAAAGAGAGAACACAAAATGATGAAAAATGAAAATGGCTAAACCCTCATATATATATATATATGCGAAAAATAAGCATTAAATACATCGATTGAAGTGCATCTGACACGTGTTTTTCATGCAAAAAAAAAAGAAGATGATGATGACGGAGCGATGATGAATGGGTGGGATCAGAGAGGCGCTAAGATAACTCTTCAAGCATAAGGTCCAATACCCGGAGCGCTCGTTTCAGCGCACGTCGGTCCAGAGCAGCATCAACTCGATGAAACCGTAAAGATGATAATAGAACATGAGGAACTTCCAGCCCTTGCTGACGGAGGTGAGATATTTCCGCGTCTAGCTCCGCGAACCGCACGAAGGAATCATCAGCCGCCAAGCCCAAATGTAACACGACAACCTGTAAAGCCGATGAAGCTTTCTGAAGTAGAGAGGGTAAACTCCGAGCATCACGAATCATTTTCAAAGAACATTCGCAGTAACAAAGGAAGAGAAATGAAGAATTTTACAGCCAAAGATAAAAACTGAGCGACATATATATGAAGTGAAAATGCATTAATTAAGAAAGGGGGAGGGGGGAAAGAGAAAGAAAAGTCTATTGGTCCCAGTCTTAACAAAAAAAAAATAAAAAAAAATAATAGAGAAATGTTTTAAGCATCCATCCACAAAGAAGAGAAATAAATGGTAAAGAAGCTCAAGGAAGAGACGCCAGCTCTGTACGCTTGGTCTGAATCTCCGTCTCTCGCTCAGCAATACTGTTCGAAGCCTCTGTGATCTTCGAGACTGCTTCAGACACCTGCTTGACTAGCTTATTGCGAATGTCTTCCTGCTTCTTGACCTCCTCCCGAAGAGCCAGCACCTTCTCTTCCAAAGCAGCAATCTCGCCCGGGAGATAAGCTTTCCGGTTGATAAGCCTTTCCTCCTTCTCAGCAATGAGTCCCAACAGCCAGGAGACATTACAGCGAGCCGTCTCCGGCCACTTCAGCATCTCCTTCCATGCGGCTATCTGCGTCTGATCGGGAAGGGCCAATTCAAGGGACTGAAGCTCTTTGGAAACGATGAGCACCAGGTTGACAGCCGAGACGAGGGTGTTAGCGTCCCTAAACAGCTCAAGAGAAGCAATGTTCCCATGAGCCTCTACGACCTGTTTATAATGAAGAGCATGCTCTTGCGGAACCGGAAAGCCATAGACTTTAACGTAGACGGTGCGGCGATCATACAACTCATAGGGAGTGGCGAACTCGAACATCATGGCACGGCCGATGGCTCCCCGTCAATCATTATATCAGGCATAGCCGGTTGAGGAGTGGGGGAATTAGAGAAGAGGGCAGGCTGGTTAGTTCTGCCGGAGCCAGAACCAGAGCCGGATTGGGCCATTGTGGCGAAGTTACGTTTAGGCATCCGAGGCTACCCACAAAAAAAAAAAAAAAAAAACTTGTCAAGACAGAAAGAACGAAAAGAGTGCAAAATAAAAAAGTGGCAAAAGGGGACTTACGCCGGGAAGAGCAGCGATACCGTGGAGGGGTTGATGAAAGGAATCTGCTTCTTAATCCAAGTCTGGGTGGTCAAGAAAAAGAAGGATTTAGCAGAGGGGATGAAGATGCAAAAGGGGCAAGTGAAAAGGAAACGAGAACAAAAGACCATATATATAGGAAAATAAATGATGACAACGGTACCAAGATGGGATAAATGCTTAACGCGTGGCATGATAATAAATACCTGAATCTCTTGGGTTTTGGGCCCGACCAACAGAAGTGGTAGCCTCCCCCCCCCTCCCGGCAAGAGTTTCGTCGCCATGATGACCACCATTGTCACCCCCCGATGAAGAACCTGGTACCTGTGAATTGGAGGCAGAGCCAATCCGGAGCCCGGTTAACTTAATCTTTTTCCTCGACTGTTCTGCGTCTCGGTGCTCGGCAACAGTAGCCTGCATAGGAATGCGCGAAGAAGAATCAGAGGAACGCGGGAGCCGCAAAAGTGGGGGACGATCTGAGTCCCGACGAGCCTTCCTAGCAAGATAGCTTTCTGGCCATTCGGATAGGGGGAGTCTGATGTACTCTGGGATGAATACTGGTCGAGCCCCAACCCCTACCGACGGCTGATCCAAAAGGGCACTTTCACATCAAAAGGGAACGGAAGAGAAAAGCAGAAGAAGGGTTAGCGAGAAATCCTTACCTCATAATCGGCCTTTTGCTTTGTCGCCTGTTCCGGAAGGGTCATGGGAACCCGGACGGTTTGCCCACACTTGCGGGCCGAAGTGGCTTTTCCCTTGGTACCGGCAGCAAGTGTAAGTTGTCTAGCCACGACTGGATCGAGCTTGATACGACCACCGCGATGAAGCATCTCCGGTTCAATCCACTCAACAGGAACAGCCGGGGAATTCATGAAGTCCGCCATACGACTTAGCTCCGCGAGCCAATGATTGAACCATCTATGCGTACACTGAAGATTCCGGTAGTTGTGGGGAACGGGGAGAACAAAGGGACAGGCCCGGATGTAGACGTCCTGTCCTTCCTTTAAGACGAATCGATTGAAGGCGTCTATCACCAATGACTCACGCTCACCACAGGAAATCGAGGGGAGTTTGCCAGAAACACCTTGGTTGTAACCGGCTTGACGCGCAACCCGATCTATGCAGTAGATCTCTGCATAAAAACGCCCACCGTAAAAACCTGGAAGATACCCCCTTGTGGCTGAAGCGACGAAGTCCCATTCATCTAGGGTCAGGCCCCCGTCTCCTTCATAAGTACTAAGTTCCCGACCTTCATCCATACACGAAAAGGTAGGGAGAGGTGGAACACTCCGGTCGTCCAAATAGGGGAGAAAGGTGAAATTTGTCTGACTGTCGATCAGCTCTTCTAGATTAGGTTTAGGCTGCTTTGGATTGCATCCTTCGTAGAGACCGACGCGCGGGAACCGAAGGGCATCCGGAGGCAATCGTTTCCCTGCCTTAGGAATCCTGACCAGCACATTGGTGGGTTGCTTATACCCTCGATAGTGTTCTTGAATCCACATCTGCATGAAGCTAGCGGGGACTAGGGTTTCAATCAAATGCTCCTGGCTGCCTACCCGCTCCATGTCTTGCACCATTACGTCCAGGTGATGATATAAGCCGCCGAGGTAATGGAAAAGTAACACCTCTCGACATAACCACTGCCATCCGGAGTATCTGATCATTCATAAAATCGCGAGGAACCCATTCGAAGAGGTTGTGCGCTAAGAAATAGGCAAGGAAAGCCGCCAGCTTCGCCCTCCGAGATTGCCCGTGCACGGGAGGGGTAGGGGGATCAGGTTGAAAGTTCTCGTCTTTCTTTTTCCTTTCGAAAAGGCGCCTATCGACCCTAGGGGCCCAGTACTCTGCCCAGCCGGCGAGAGTAGACTTCTTGTGATTCTTCTTCTTAGGAGTAGGAGTGGCAGCGGGAGGGTCACTCCCCGGAGGTACCGAGTTCTCTTCTGGAGGTCCGGAACTTGAGCTGGCGACTGACGGGCCTTCATCCCCTCCATGGATCACCCGATGCGCCGTCTCGGTCTTGACCCCCTTCAAGAGTTTGAATAATCAGTTGTCCATTCCTGGGTCTCCTCCCAAGTATGAGAACTGTGGTTCGACAGGTTTAGAAGCAGAGCCGCGTCTTCCAGAATCGGAGCACCCTCCCCCCAGGCGAACAAAAAAGTATGAACCACACGCATCCAACGACAGGCGAGCAGGTTTCGATCACCGGCCACCTTGTGCACGAACCTATGCCGAGAGGTCACGAGAGCAGCTTGTAACCCCAAGTCTTCTATAATCTAAGGTGCTCCGGAATCGAGAACATGTAGTCTATCCAGGCAGGCCATTTCGTGCCTACTTGCACATGAGATTGATATGTGATCGACGAGGTGGTGTAGTCCCTGCGTTCAATAGCCAGTCTGGGGACTTCGGCTAGGGGAAGCTCCCCCGGTAACTCACCTTCTTCACAACAGAGCCACTCGGCGTTGTTTACCACGGAGTACTCATGCAACTCCGTTTTGAAGATCTTGGCGGTAAAATCATCTTCGAAACTAGAGAGAGGACCGATCCCCCCACTCCCCGCGAACATCTCTTTAGGGAGGTTTTTACCCTTGCCTCGTCTTGGAGGCGTCTGCATCGAATCACTCATTAAACAGATATTTTTACAGAGAGGAAGGAATCGAGGAGAGAAGCAAAAAAAGAGAGAAAGAAAAAGTTAAAAGTCTTGAGAAAGGCTTTGGAGAGGATTTTATACTGTGAAGGCAGTTACTGCCCCCGCCCGTTACAATAATCGAAGCGTTGGCCATTCACCTTTGGACACGTGTCTTGGGCCATATGTGTCGACACATCGAGATCGATACGTGCCATCAAAATTGGACCTGGACGGACTATGATGATTGTTGGCCCGACCTTTGCCATCGGTCCAAAACAATCAGGGGACTTTTGTAGATACCCCCTTTCGGACCATGGTAAATCAGTTATTTCACCAACCGGAATACCCGACGAAATCACCGCCATGGTCATGAGCGCGGCCGACGTAGCTGAGGCGTTCGAGCCTCGGGGGTCGGCGAAGGGTTTAGCACCGAGCCAGGAGGCCAAGAGCCATAGTCCCTCGAACATACTGAGACGCGGCGTGTATGAAGGGTGATTCATAGAAAAAGCTTTTGCTGCTGCGAACACGTGCCATTGACAAGCGTGACAGCATCCCCTGAAGAGGGTCAGAGACTGACGTTAGCAATTGTCCTGTAAGAGTACGTGTACGGTAGTCGGCAGGGAATATTTCCATATTAGGTTTGGGATAACACGTGTCGTTATCCCAAGGGTTGACTATGCATATAAATAGTCTCCCACTGGCCACATTTAGAGGCAGTTGTTATTCTTGTGAGTTGTACTGTACTATTTTCTAGAGTCAGAGTCTGTACCCACTGACATTTCTGACTTAATACAGCTACCTTCCTGTAGTATAGAACCTTAAAAGATAAGTTCATCCACATTAAGAAGAACAACTCGTTTCGAAAGAGAAAGTGAACCTCAAGTCGACCTTGAGCCTCTTGATTATCAGTAGATTTAACCCTTACGAACGCAACTCGCCTGCCTGAAGCCTTGAATCGGTAGTAATCACTGGTCAGAGGTAGATTGAACTCAACAACAACAACACCAACAACAGCAAAGAGGTCTAGGAGGAACTAGTGCTCCTGAGTAAGTGCCTCGGCTGTCATGTTATTATAAGCAGAACCACATTCAGGAAAGAGTCTTTTTTTTTTTTTTTTTTTTTTGATAACAGAGAATTATTATTGATCATAAACCAAGTACTAACTTGTCTTTGTTTACAAGCTCAATAAGCCAATTAGAAGTTATAGGATTTTCTTCTATTTGGCATCTCTCTTTATTACAGAATTTGGCTATGGCATCTGCCATCCCATTTCCATCTCTACTTGCATAAATAAACTTAATAGACTTAAAACTTTTAGCTAAAACTTGAATGTCTCTAACATGTCTTCTGTTTTCCCATCTGACGAGAGAGTCGTCATTTGTAATTGAATTCACTACCACCTCAGCATCCGCTTCAATTTCAATGTTGTCAAGATTGAGACTGATAGCCCACTGCAGTGCGTGTTTGACAGCAAGACATTCGCCCTCCTCAGAGTCTAGTGCTTGAAGCCCGCATTCTCCTTTGGCTCCAAAGCATTCCCCTGCAAAATCACGAACAACACAACCAGTTCCATAGTTAGAACTTTCAGGATTGTAAGAAGTATCAACATTTACTTTAAGAGTGCCTGGAGATGGAGGTATCCATTTTTCCATCCGTCTGTTCCTGTAACCTGCAATGTTATCCGAGCTAATGCAAAAATTACTGATATGATGCATGATTCTATTAGCACAAGTAATCGGATTCGTGGCTATGCCTTGATGCTTTAGTTCGCATCTTGTTTTCCACAGTATCCAACATCCAACCATAAGCTTGGTTATCCACCTTTCATGTTCATTCCTGTCTGCTATGCTTTGATCTGTGAACCAAGTGACCATCCAATCCTTAACTGAGCTAAATTGTGAGCTGATTGCATCTATATCTACATTGAGAGTTCTCCAGGTTGTTCTTGCATGATTGCAGGTTAGGAAGAGGTGATAGAGAGATTCATCTGCTGCTGCACAAACTGAGCATGTTGGATCGATACTTCGTTTATATTTGGCCACCACCTCATTTGTGGATACCAAACTTTTAATGCACTTCCATGCGAACAATTTAACTCTATGTGGAACTCTACTCTTCCATAGTTTCCTCCATACCTCTTGTGGAATATGTTCAGATATATTTGGCCTGTGATACTCTCCACCTGTGATGCAGTTATATGCACTTTTAATGGAAAATTTACCATTCCTTGCTCCAGTCCAGATGATCTCATCTTCCTCTTGTCTGTTAATTGGAATGAGTAAGATTTTTTCCACTACTGTGTTGTCAAAGAGTTCATGAAGAATATTCAGATTCCAGATTTCTGCATCTTGCATCATTAGTTCTGATACTAGAGTATATTGACCTGCATTACCTGCTTGAGAAAGTAGAAGTCCATCAAATCCTAGTATCCACTTGTCTTTCCAAATGTTGGTTCCTCTTCCATTATTTATAATCTTGAAATAGTTCTTTTGAAGTATTGAGAGACCTGTTTCTATCCCTTTCCAAAGCCATGAAGAAGTTCTCTCTTTCTCTGTGTCTATATGAAGGAAGTTTTCATTCTTGAAGTACTTTGCTTGTAGTATCTTTACCCATAAACTATCTTCTTGAGTCTGAATTCTCCAAGCTAGCTTTGTTAGAAGAGCATGATTCAATGGCTCTAATTCTCTGAATGACAGACCTCCTGCCTCCTTTGACTTACACAAATTTGGCCAAGCTGTTAAACATAAACCTCGGTTGGAGTTATAACCCCACCAAAATCTCCTCTCCATTGCTTCAAGCTGTCTTATTAGAGTCTTTGGAAGTTTGAATGTACTCATTTGATAAACAGGTAGAGAATTAAGCACAGTTTTGACCATTGTAGTTTTTCCAGCTGGATTTAGAGACTTGGATTTCCATGAAGCAAATCTTCTTTCAAAAGCTTCTTTGATTTCACTGAATGCTTCTTGCTTCGATCTCCCTAATAATAATGGCGATCCGAGGTATTTTTCCTTGTGCTCCATCTGCTTAACTCCCATTATTTCTCTCAATGCTTCACAGCAGTCTTGTTCAACACCTTTACTGAAGAATATAGAAGACTTTTCAAAGTTAATCACTTGACCCGATTGATTACCAAAATCTTGCAGAACTTCAATTAGATTGTACACACTGGCGAGGTTGGCCTGAGTAAAAACTAAACAATCATCTGCAAATAGCAGGTGGTTGATAGCTGGGGCTTCACTGGTAACAGAGAACCCTTTGATAGTGCCTAGTTCATTAGCATTGTTTAGAGTTCTAGAAAAGAATTCCATTGCTAAAATGAATAGAAATGGGGATAGAGGATCCCCCTGCCTCACACCTCTTGTAGGATTAAACTCCAAGCATGGCGATCCATTTAGAAGGACTGACAAGGAAGTAGTACTTACACACTGATAATTATGACAAAAATAGTATTAACAGTTACAATTACCCCTGTTCCGGCCTTTTAACAAGAAATATTTTGCTCAAGGTAATTCTTGAACATACCAGACTCATGCCTATAATGTTGTCACCAAAAACTACATAGAATATCTTGCAGGACTACATATCAATATGAATGCAGAGAAGTTGCAGTTCAAAACCTGCACATACTTGCTTGCCTGATATCTGAATTCAGACCAATGAAATTCTTTTCCCAATTTCTCCATGAAAAGATCTGCCCTTGCTCATGAACATAATAACCGAACCCAACAAAATCTGTCCTTGGATTCGCAGCAGTGTAAGCATTTGCAATTATAATATAAGCAAACTAGGTCATATTGAAATGCTGGAAATGAATTACAAAACAAGCAGGAACCAAAACTTCGAAAGTTTAGGTAGCATTAACGATGCACCTCCTCATCCATCGACAAAAGAGGGGTTTCTTAACGTGATATACTAAAACTCTTATTCTAAAATCAGTATTTGACCCCAGTGAATTCAGATTCACAGGTCCTTTCTAACTACCAATTCGTTTCACTCCCTAAGTTTGTTCTTCCTGTATTTCTGGTAAACCATAGCCTACCCTGCCTACCTCTACCTCTTATTAGTACGAGCTCTACTGAGTACCAGGATTATCCATCAGCATAACCAATTTGACACATGTCTGGCACGACAAAAATAACTAACTAGTTAATACATATATCTGGAGTCCTATCGAATGTTGGTTTAGTTCTACATAAAGCCTCTGCTGCTTCACTTCTAGGTTATTTATCTCTTTCAAAAGAGAATACCAACCAATTCAGCTTTTCTCTGAGACCCTTGAAACTGCCTCCATTTCAACCAAACTCTCTAATTCAGCGAAGAATTTACACTGGTCGGGTCCCAATAAAATCCACAATTCCATAATTTCCCCGTACCAGAATTCATCGTTTTCGTGAAGCTGTAGCACTTTACAGTGATCCCTACAAAATCCACTATTTCCCTGTACCAGAATAATTATGACAATAGCAATAGCAAAATCACATTCGAGAAAACACATGAGAGTTTCAGTTCATAATTATGACATAATAACTACAGAGAGTCAACAGGGACAATTTGCCCCTATTCTGGCCTTTATAGGTAAGCAAACATCCACCCATAGGTATCCGAATAAACAATTTTGATTCTAGGTACTACCCAACTACTAGATATTGTACCATTCAACCTTTCTCTATGGGTCCAATCTATTTGCGTGGATCATGGAGTTCGTCAGTAGCATAGATTTAATATGTTTTGCTTTAAAAACATGCTGCATATAAGATCTGTGAGCCATTGAGCTTACCAATCCATTTTCAAAATTCAAAAGAAATTACTTATAAATGCCTACACAACAAAAATCTGAGCATTGTATTTACGATATTCAAATCGATTATGACTGCAAGTCTACTTTTAACTAAGTTAATGAACGTGCCTAGCCTGAAATAATCAGCTGACCTCAAGAAACTACAAGCTGCTCACATAACAATTTAAGCCGCGATACAGAACGTTTTAATTCAACTGCTTCGGCTGTGAGTCAAGAGGTAAACACAAACAGAAGAGAGGAGTACCTTACTCGAGTTGATAAAGAAAAAATATGTGACACTTGGATTGTGCAGAGACTCGCATACGAAAGTTCACCAACAGATAATTGCTTAATATGAGAGGACATTACTCGAGTTGACAAAAGAGAATAGCTGTGATGCTTGGTACTTTCGCTAGCATAAAATAGTTCCAAACACTAATACATAATACTTAAAGAAAGCAGACCTAATTCAAGTCGAAAAATGTATATGATGCTTGGTTTCTACATTCAGTCGCATATCAAAATTTTCAAAAGAAAAGTGCGTAAAAGTTACCCAAAATGCTGCTGTATCACCACCATGAGCCGGAACTCAATTTGGTTCTTCAATGAACCACTGCCCCGTATAACAAATCATCTCCCGGAATGAACTATATTTGCTTCCAGTGTTGTCACCCTCGCTTTCTTCCTCCGACCCTTATTATCTACTCCCTTGCTTTCTTCGTTCATAGATCCAGATCCGCATCAGTCATTATTATGCCTTCTTTGTTTTACTTCTTTGTCACTGCCCAACATAAGTATCGGAGTTGAGTTGTACTAAGGTCTCAACATACGTCTGATTAACCAAATCGTTAGACTCGTCTGGGAGACAATGTATCTTCAGAGCTCTAGCTGTTTCAAGATTAGGGTTATATGCCTTCAAAACAATGCCATCTTCTCTCCTTATTGGTCCGGCTTGAAATAGGATCTCACCACTTTGTAAAGTTTGAATTGGGCTTTGATAAGACAAGTCTGTTACATGTGCAGTAATCTTCAAATGCTTAATCCACTTGTTATCCATCATTGTCCATACATCAATGTAATCGTTTTGATGCCTATGAAGTATGCAAAGTTTCCCTTCCCAAATGCCCAAATTTAACATGAAAAGCTGACTTCCCTCCATCGAATTGTTGTTAGGCAATGGTACATCACGGAACGTCTCATCAGAAAAATCATAAGAAACAACTACACTAGATTTGAGGCCATTGCGATGCACAGTAGCAAACCAATGAAGAACACCATTAAGAAGAATCTGATAAATCATAATAGGCGGAAATACATAAGGCACTAAACCAAGTTCCTTCCATGAATTTGAAGCTAATGAGTAAACTCTAGCTTCAGCAACTTGTTCACCTGCATCTTTAGATTCCACAATTCTTAACACCTTATAGTCATCATTCTTGCAATCAAAACCAAACCCATCTGCAATCCTAAATAAACCTCCTTTCGGTACCGCTGAAGGGTTTTGCATTGGTGCTTTAGGTAGTCGTTTATATTCTCTGGTAGCAGGGTTCCAGATGCACATAATTTGAGGATATGGTTCTATGCAAACAAGACCATTACAAGAACCTAGAAATTTAGGCGGCATAGAACTTGGGGACATAAATGGATAATCAATCTGAACAGCATGACCTACAAATGGATAATCTATGGAATAAAGACAAGTTTCTTCTGTAACCAAGATTTTGAAGTTGTTGGTTAGATTCGCATGATTTAGGTGATTTTTGATGAAACTAGGGTTTCGAAAAAGAAGCCGCCATGATTTGGAAACACACCTGAATCTTGCAATGGACTTGACGGGTAACCTCGTGAGAATGTTCTCTTCTATGATCTCCTCCGGTAACCTTGACATTCTTCTTCTTCTTCTTCCTCTTGTAACTGTGAAGAGGAGAGTGACAGTGACAAAATTCTAGGTCTCTTTTTCTATGCTTTTACAGATTACCCAAACTAACCTTACTGTTTGGTCCTTGCCGTTCCATTTATTTGCTGTTTCAATTGGCAATGGCCTAGGCACTGGGTCTAAAGAAAATTAGATTTTTTTTTTCTTTTCTAAATCGGTAAATAATTTGTTACCGAAGAGTTACATCATGTTTCTGAGTCGACCTCTGACTCGGTTCGAGTCAGATGCAAGGTTGTTTGTTTCCATTTTGTACAATCTCTGACTCAGACCTAACCTTTGACTCGGACACATTTGACTCAAATATGGAAATGCCACTAACTCATTGGTTCACACCTCTGAGTTGTTTTTTTTTTGATGCAAACCTCTGAGTTGTTTGAAAAGTCTAATTTGGCCCTTCTTCACTCAGATCTTACTCAGAAAAATAAACACATTGTTTGAGTCAGATATGACTCCCTCATGTCTAGATTAGATCGGGTGATTCTTGTCAGATCTAGACTAGTCAGACCCAAATCTGTCTGACCTACAAAAAAATAACCAAACAAGATGTTAGTCACTGGTAATCCCGATGACTTTGTCAATGTACTATGGTGCCGACAAGTTATTCACAGGTAATCTTGATGGCTTTATCAATGTACCTACAATGACATCGATAATATTTTTACTTTTGTGGTTTTAAATTAGGTCTGCGATGTTGTTTTTGGAGTTTTATTTTTGGGCTATTTAACGGATGGTACCCAGCAAAATGACCAGTTGCGGACTTTGGTACCCAATACTTTAGATATTAAGGGATGGTACCTGAAATTGACGTTGACTGTCAAGTCAACATGTTGACCTAACTATGCTAATATTTCTGTAACAGAAGATGCGTTATTACCGTATTAACCTTATCTACTATAACAATGACCTAGAGTTGTCCTAACATCCAGTTAGTTATATTACATGTGTTCGAATCTAAACGCTGCACTAGAATACACAGTCACGATTAAATCCTTTTATAAAACCCTAAAACCTGCCATTTTTATTATTATCTTCTTCCCGTATCTCTGCAACTCTAAGAACATAGATAAGAAAAAGAAACTGAACAACATCAGAATCTATACTAATTAAATACCCAAAATCCAAATCCAAATCCACCATACTAGTAGTTTAGGCGAAAATAGCAGACCTGAAATTTAATTTCAAAACTTTACATTTATAATCTATCAATACCAATTTTATTAGTATCAAAAAACCCAAAGCAGAAAATCAAAAAACAAAAAAGAAGAAGAAAAGGTTGCAGCAGCACGTCGTGATTTGTAGGAATAAAGTTGCAGCAGTAGAACGGAGCTTAGAAATGATTTA
>JAJJMA010086166.1:0-17664 GCA_023529015.1 Papaver nudicaule
GTAAACTCACAAAAGTTGTAGTAACCCAGAACGATCCTATACCCAGAAATATCAAGATTGAACATACATAGGAATACATATCTCTGGGAGAAAAATATGTTCAAAGATTAAGTGATCTCAATGATGCACTCACTCGTGAAAGATCATTGTCAGAACTCCTAGAACAACAACTCCAGAAATTGGAAACAGTTGTTCGAGAACTCAGAAATTCCAAAGAGAAGATTTCTTCTTTAGAAACTGCTCTTAATCTGAGTCGAAGTCGTGAACAACAAGTTGCGGAAGAACACGATTTGGAGATTAAAAAAATTCTCATCAATAAAAAGGATGTAGAAGATCACTTAGCCAATGCTCAAGAAAGATGCAAACTTCTTGAAATAGAAAATCTGAAACTTACGGATTTGTCTAAAATCCACAGTAAATCAGGAAAAACTTCAAGAAGCAATGTGATAAATTCGCGCACTCCTGCTATCACATCTGCATCAGAAAGAGTCATTGTAACTGCCAAAGTCACTAATAAAAAGAAGGCAAAACCTTTTGTCACCACTAATGTAGTGGCCACTTTATCTGACTCATCAGATAATAATAGTGATATGCAGAGTTGTGGTAAAAGACATGAAATTATATGTCGAATTTGTAAAAAGAAAGGACACCACCAAAGAAATTGTAATAGTCAGAAGAAGAACAAGCAGATTGACCAGCTACTGCACACGTTAAACATTGTGTTAAAAAACGTGTCTGAACTCTGCAGGCCTAATCCACGGGTGATCCCTAGAAATAAAGCCTACAAGAGATCATCTTCACCCATGATAAATGGCAGAACTATTACTGAAAAACGGAGACATAATGATCGACAGTGGATTAAGATTGCCCCTTTACCACAACAAAAGTCTCTGATCAGGACAACCACTCCATTAAGAAACCAACACCTTGATAGCTTGGTCACCCAGGAGGATTTAAACAGAGTGTTGTCTGATTTTGCGAAGCGAAATCATTCCCAAAAGAAAAGATCTGGAAGTTCCTCCCACACTGAGTCATATCATGAAAACAGTAACTTCTATGATAATTTCAAGGGAACGTCATCTAGAAAAACGATGGCGGAAAAATGGTGAGTCTCAAGGAACTCACCACAACACTAAAATCTAGTGTTAAAACTAGCATCCTTATCTATAGTACTGGAGATAAGGAATGTTATTTACATCAGGAATCCAGTTCCTCTTCAAGTAAGGGAACCAGAACCTGCTGCATTTGCACCTGAACCTGCCCCTGCTGCATTTGCACCTGAACCTGCCCCTGCTCCTGCCCAGGAAAATGAAGACAATGTTGCTGCTTTGCTTTTCAGAATCAGTCAACTTAAAGAGAAAATGCAATTATGCATAAACAGGTGAACAAAGCAACTGAACTATTTCCTGCACTTTCTGCAGTAATGATCAGGATTGCTGAAGGTCACTCCTCTGATTCCGATGACTCTATCTTTGATATGAGTGATTAACTTTTGAGCACTGTATTTTCTCTTTCGCTGAATCTTTCTAAAAAAACATTTCGGGTTGTAATAACTTTGATCTATGTGTGTGGATTTGATGCTTGCTCATCCACTGAAAGATTCTATGTTATGTTTAATTAGTGTGTGACTTTACCCTAATTACATAACTCAAAAAGTCTTGCTCAAACTTTTTGATGATTGCAATGCTTGATCTTAATTGATTATCTTTATGAATGTATTGCAAAACCGTGAACTCTCTTTTTTAGCCATACCACCCGTTCGGGTAAAGCAGTTCATGATAGATTATCAAAATCCATGCTTCTGACTCTTATGGCTAAGAGGAGACGATTTTTGATAATAAGGTCCTAGACTACAATGTTGAACTCCGCTGGATTAAATGTTGTACCTTTAATTCTTAGTCTTACAACCGCTAGGAAGGGGTAACCTAATGTTTTCTCTAAAGGCGATGGTTGACCGAAACTCTCTGAGAAAGTAGGAAGATTAAACCTTGAATTCCTATTTGACGTAACTGGCTAGGAAAGAAAAACATATCTACAATTTCACTTGTGAAACTTGTACCCAAGATATTATCCTAAAACCTTACTTGGGAAGGTAGTCGCGTTATTCCTTATGGAATGACACATAATGGGGGAGAGTTCTTTTGAACTTGTGCTTCATGGTAATATCTTTTGGGGGAGTGCAGATGTGGAATCTACGAGAGAATTGCATCTTTATCTCTCGTTTCAGGTATGTTTACCTTTGTCTACATTGATTATTGCGATTTTATGAGGATTCCTATATTTCTTTTCTTTGTCTATTTTCTGACAAAAATGGGGAGAAATCTTGTAGTAAGGGGGAGTAAAATCTTTCTATCTACTACGATAATTGTCTACGGCATTGTCATAGGGGGAGTAAAATCGATGTGCTTGTCATGGCATAACAAAAATTAGTGTATTGAGTAAGGGGGAGAACATATCAAATTGTATAGTATCTTGAAGCATCGATGCAATATGCTTACCAAGTTTTACATACTACTCAATTGTATAACAAACTCTTGTTAGACTATGTCCTTCTAGAAACCAAGATGTGTGGTGACTTTGAGTTTGTTATCTCTACCTTGAATCTTCGCTTGCAGGAACACTCTTATCTGAAGACGCTGAAGATTACAAGAAGATCAAGTACATTATGTTTATGGCTAAAAGATTTTACTTTTTGAATCCATATGTAAGATTGGTTTTTGTCACTAAAATTGACAAAGGGGGAGATTGTTAGAGCATAGCTCGGTTGAACCCACTGATGTTGCTATCTCAAGTCAGTTGTCAAGTTTATGAGACAAAAACACAATCCTTGATAAGTTTACTCTACAACTCGGACTAGGATATTTCTAGGTAATCGAGACGAAGACTGATGAAGACGAAGACCGAAGCTTACTACTTGATAAATTATAACGTCCTCGCTGAAGGTTAGAAAGGTATTTCCTTTCCGTATCGTTTTTACCATTTCTATCATACCAATAGTCTATGATGTTGTTTATATGATCCGAAGGTATTCTAGGATTTTCGCCATTGCAATGTCACGCTTGTGATAATTTGTATAGGTAGAGTATGTTGAGTTGTCTCTTGAAATGACCCCAACGGTGAACGCGTTCATGAACGCGTACATGTGTTGCCATTGGCATTTCAGAGAACGAGCAAAGTCTGTATGAACGCGTTCATAAACGCGTACATACAAGTTCAAGAATTCTCCTGGATTCTCCTGAACTCTATGGACTGCTCTGTGAACGCGTTCATATAAGCCATGCGAAAATTTCTAACTTCCATATCTTGAAGTTTTCGGTCTAGACATGATTAGTTCTCGGACTTATCGTGTCTTGGCCCATGGAATTCAACAACTTAATCCAAGCGATGTTCAAACTGAGTATTTGGACCAGAAGTCGCAAAGCGATGTCCAAACAAGCATTGGACCAGAAGTCGCGAGCCTTCAAACAAGGTTGAGTCTTCTTTAACTTTTGGCTTAGTCCAAAGTTCTTAGAAGATTGAGAATGGGTATTCTAGCTATGGACTTTCCTAGTTCCGGAACTTGCTTGAGCCCTACTCAAGGTTGCTTAAACTTTAAGCAAAGCCTCCCTTGGTGATCACTACAAATAGATGACCTTCTGCAAGATACAATCTCAATCCTCTACACATCTGTGTATCCTTGCATAAAGGTTGGTCGTCATCTCGAAGTCCTTTTAGGACTACGACTATTGAAAGACTTAACTTGAGGATCGTGAAGCACAGGTCGGAAGTAAAATTCCATCATGTATCTTGGGTCGATTGAATTCTTTCAATCTTATCACGACCAATATTTGATAGAAACTTCGTAAGGTAGATCTTGTATCGTAAACCCTAGAAGTTCCCAAACGCAAATTCACGAACTAGGTTTCATACTAAGTTCGTCTCGCGTTTGGAGGTAAAGTTGTTTAGGCTAGATCAATAAGCTCTATTCAACATATCGATTTCCATTAACCTTGACTTTAAGTCTAAAGGAAATCACAATCGTATTCTTGTTTGATTACTTGGATACTTTTAGGCGTCCTGTTAGAGGCAGGGTAGCGCTAGTCTTCACGAAGGGAAGTGGAGCAACTCCTAGGCCTGTAAAGGACGTCATCTAGAGTTTTTTTTTGGTAAATCCCAAATTTGTATTAATAATCGAAGAAATCACATAGAGTGTTACATAAAAATAAATTCAAGAAAAGAGACATTGTGTCCCAAAAACTTGAATCTAAGGAAAACGATAATAAGGTACATTTGGATACTCAATGGAATTAAGAAAAATTGGTCTCCCCAAAAAAGATTCAACCAACCCCTCTTGTAAATATGCACCTCTCTTGGCCATTGTGTCAGCTGCGAAGTTGGCCTCTCTATAAGTATGATAATATGATATTGTCGTATAAAAAATCTTGATAGTTGTCCATCTACTAATCAAACTCCATGGCACTGCGTCATTTTTAAAAACCTGAATAGCACTAGACGAGTCAGCTCTTACCCGTATCTTGTAAACTCTGAATTGAGCTGCCCATTCCAAACCGTACAGCACTCCCATGACTTCCGCCATATAATTGGTCGTTATACCCAGCCCCATAGCAACAACTCTTACCTATAATTGGACGTCAGCTAGGGGAATCAAGTACGTAGGCTACTGCGAGAGCCAAGAGACGTAGGAGCACATTGGTAGCTGAATTGCTTGTAGGGTGAATTCAGTCTCGATACAGTCCAGTCCGAAGTCTTAGAGTAGGCTAGCGTCTGTATATCGTTCATACTGAGGGTGTTCACATTTGGACGAGGTCCCGGGGTTTTTCTGCTAAGTTTGCAGTTTCCTCGTTAACAAAATTCTGGTGTCTTGCATTACTTTTCCCTTCCGCATTATATTGTCTCTGATCTATATAATAGAAGTAATTGCAAGTTTGTTGATTCATAACCTTTGAGTGAATCCATCTCTTTTGAGATCTACGAGAACTACGTTCTTGTTAGGGTTCGGTTCTCTGAACTATACTCATGTTGTTGTTTGAATATTGATTTGTGAGATCGTTCAAATAACCATAATCAACTAGGTTCACGAAAACAAAAACTTTGTGGTATATCTCGGTATCCTCGCTTTTTCAGTTGGTATCAGAGCAGGCAAACACCTTAAAAATATAATTGTTTGTGTTTGACACTTTCGTGATCCTATGACTACATGTTCTTTTAAACATGTACCACCAGACATTGCAGAATCAGATCTTGATCTCTCTGCTTCATACCTTATTTCGTCTGTCAAGAATCTTCTTTCTACCGAAAGAAATTCAAGTTGTTTAAATATCTTCGATGATATAAGCAAGGACCTCTTTAATCTTCCGCTCAAAGTAGACTACATTCTTAAGAAAGATGAAGAGAGAGCAAAACAACTTGAAAAAATCATCTCTGATAACTGTCAGATAGAATTTGACATTAATACTCTAATAGGGACTTCCTCTTGCCCTTCCAAAGGATCATCAAGTGCTGAAATCACTGTAAGTATGTCATATCCTTCGTTCTTAAAGAAGAACATCGTTATGCGCCATATATTGCAAAACAAGACAACAATCGTATCATCTACGCATCTCTCAAAAGAAATTTCCAGAATGGGTAAGTCATATTGGTTCCAAGTATCTCTTAGAAGTGATCTTATAAATCACCATAGATACAAGAAATTTGAAGACTGGAGGGAAATTCTCTCCTGGGTTTCAGAGTGTCATGAAACAAAATTCTTTTGTCCTCATATTTTTTGAAGAAAAATATAATATTTTATCTCCAAATTTGTTGAGCCATGCTCCAAGGAGATATATCCACGCTCAAAGATTATGTGATCTTTGTCCTGATGGTGTGTGATACTTTCACAATATTTTTCTTAGTCCTGGTTATCCCAAGGACTTCCACATCCTTAAAAGTCCAAAATGTAATGACTTGATGTGGGTATCAAGAAACTTCTCTTGATATAAAAACTTATTTTTGAGGTAAAAAAAAAAGAAGAAATTTTTGAGTTTCATGAACTCACACGTGTGAACGTACACACGTCAGCGTTTGAGGTTCTTGAACACGGCTTATATGAACATCAGCTATGTGCCTGCTATTCGAGGTCTTTTTATGTTTTTGACGTCTGGGCCTTGGCGTTAAGGCCTTTTAATTTTATTGCGTCGAGGCACTAGGGGAGATATGGCGTCGTGGCCTGTTTGCTTTATATGGCGTGAAAGCCTTTGGAGGTTTGCCTATTCGAGTAGGACTTTTGCCTATTGTAGTAAGATTTGGAGTTTGATTCGAGACATAGTTGTTCGAGGTTTGAAAATAATTCTTTTAAACAAGGGTGCAGGTACATATTTACGAGTAGTATTTCCTTATGTACTTTGCATTCCATGCATTGCCTAGCCTAGTTCCGTCTTTTTCGTCGATTAACTTGTATGCGCCTTTTCCCGCTACTTGCTTTATTTTGAGTGGCCCTTCCCAGATTGGTTCTAGATTTCCTGCATTTCCCTTTTGGTAAGGCGAGATTTCTCGCAATACTAATTCGCCAGGTTGGAATTCTCTTTTGATGACTTTCTTGTTGTATCCTCGGGCTAGCCCTTGCTAGTAGTTGATGATGTGTTGACGAGCTTCTTCTCTAGCTTCTTCGAGGTCGTCTAGTTTTGCACATATTAAGTCTGCTGTGAGATTTTTCTCCCACGATTTGTATTTATCTGTTGGTATCATTATTTTTGTAGGTAGCACTGCCTCAGTCCCGTATGTCAGGTGAAATGGAGTCATCCCCGTTGCACACCTTCCGGATGTTCGAAATGCCCATAGTACATTGTGCAAGGGTTCGCACCATTGTTTTTTGTGGGACAGCACTCGTTTTTTCAGGTTACCCCCTATTGTTTTATTGGTTGCCTCGGCCTGACCGTTGCTCTGTGGGTATATCGGGGTGGAAGTTCCTAATCTTACGTTGTACTGGTTTATCAATTCTCTGATGTGAGCGCTTAGAAATTCTTGAGCATTATCCGAAACTATCTCAGCAGGGACTCCGAATCGGCAAAATATGTTTTCCCAGAAGAAGGTGAACACATCTCGGCATGTGTGGTTTCTTAGAGCTTTAGCCTCGATCCATTTTGAGAAGTAATCAGTTGCTACGATAATGTATTTTCTTTGCCCTGTCCCTGGAATGAATGGTCCGACGATATCTACACCCCATTTGGCAAAGGGCCATGGGCTTAGCACTGAATTTAAGTTGTTACTGGTGCGTGAATTCTTTTAGCGAATCTCTGGCAAGGATCGCATTTTCGGGATGTGTCTTTTGCGTCAGCGTGCATGTATGGCCAGTAATACCCTTGAGCTTTAGTTCTCTGTGCGAGGGCCCTTGCTCCACTGTGTGTTCCCGCTTCACCACTGTGCAACTCTCTCATTAGTGCCACGCCTTCTATTCGATGAACACATCTTAGTAGTGGTCCCAAGAATGACTGCCGGTATAAAGCTCCATCTAAGATTCGGTAATTTGCTGATCTACTCATTACTTTATGTGCTTCGAGTGCATTGCTTGGCAATTCCTTGTTCTCCAAGTATTTCTTTATGGGTGCCCTCCAATCGTCATCTTCGTCTTGGATGGACATAACGAGTTCTTCTCCCAGGTCTGCTATCGATGATTTCTTTATCCTGCCAATCTCGACGGAGATGATGTCTTGGTCTGTCATTTTTGAGGCGATAAACGCCAGGGCGTCCGCATGCCTGTTGTCTTTCCTACAGATGTGCCGAATTTTTAGATGGGTAATCTTTGCCATTAGCCGTCTTGCCAGTTTCTTGTATTTTGATAGCGAATCATTGGATTGGTAGCTGCCGTCGAGTTGTCGTACCACAAGTTGTGAATCTGTAGTTATGCGTGCCTCTTGGATCTTCATTTCTATCATATACCTAAAGTGTGGATCATTGCCTCATACTCAGTTTCGTTATTTGTTTCTTCGAACTCTAATCGAAGACCATATACAGTTCGTTTTCCTTCTGGCAAAGTAAAGACTATTCCAACTCCTCGGCCATCACCATTTACCGACCCGTCGATGAATATTCACCGTCGAGGGTGGCATTGCTCAAGTAGGTCACATGGTCCTTCCTCGTCTTCGATCCCCAGTATTGGTTCTTCTTCGTAGTCTTCTTTGATTGGGAATTCAACTAGAAAGTCAGCGATGATTTGAGATTTTAATGTTGTCCGAATTTCATAGACCACATCATATTGGCCTATTTGCGCATTCCATTTCGCAATTCTCCCTGCCGCCTGCATATTTTTTAGAACATATTTTATTGGTGTTTTGGTGAGAACAATTATTTTATGTGCCTGGAAGTACGTCCGAAGCTTTTGGGTTGCAACCACTAGTGCAAGTATGAGCTGTTCCAGCTTGGTATACTTTTTCTCAGCCTGAAATAATGTTTAGCTGATACAATATACTGGATTTTCTTCTTCTTTAGTGGTTACGAGTACGGCGCTGATGGCATCCGAGTTGGCCGCGATGTATAGCCTCAAATCTTCGTTTTTCTACGGGCGTTGCAGGGCTGGTAATCTTGCTAAGTAATTTTTGATTCCTTGGAATGCAACCTCCCTCTCATCTGTCCATATGAATTTTTCCCCTTTTTTCAAAATACTAAAGAAATTTTTACATCTGTCCGAGGATCGAGCAATGAATCTGCTAAGAGCTGCCAACCTTCCATTTAGAGCTTGTACGTCTTTTATCGTCGTGGGTGATGGCATTTCTCGGATTGCTCGTACCTTCAATGGATCTGCCTCGATGCCAGTCTTCGTGACGACATATCCTAAAAACTTTCCCGAAGTAACTCCGAAGATACATTTTGCAGGGTTGATTTTCATATTGATTTGGCGCATCCAATATTTCTCGTAGATCTTCAATATGAGTTTCTGCCTTCTTGCTCTTTACCAGCATATCGTCTACATATGCCTCTACCGTCTTCTTCAACCAGGGGCGGAAGATATTCTCCATAGATTTTTGGTACATAGCACCGGCATTCTTTAATCCAAATGGCATTCTTGTGTAACAATATAACCCGTTGGATGTTAGGAATGCCGTGTGCTTTTGATCTTCTTCTGCTAGAGGAATCTGGTTATAACCAGAGTAACCATCCATGAAACTTAATAGCTAATGGCCTGCTGTTGCATCCACCATTTGGTCTATGCTGGGAAGTGGGTGCGGATCCTTAGGACATGCCTTGTTTAGATTGCTAAAATCGATGCAGATTCGCACTCCCTTGTTTTTCTTTGGAACGATGACCATATTCGATATCCAGTCTGCATACTGTATTTTCTTGATTATTCATGTGGCGATCATCTTGTTGAGCTCCGATTCCACTGCTGCTTGGTATACACTGCTAGTTTTCGTGGTTTTTTCTTGAATGGTCTTACCGAAGGGTTTATGTCCAAGTGGTGACATGCCAAGCTTGGGTCAATTCCCGACATCTCGCTCATTCTCCAGGCGAAAACATCCGCGTATTCCTTCAGCAAGCTTTCCAATTCCGCACGCTGTTCCTGTTTCATTAATGTTCCAATTTTTACAATTTTTGGTTCCTCGCTGGTTCCAATGTTCACGTCTTCGGTAGGCTCTGTCGGGGTAAAGTTTGGTGTTTCCTCATTCATTGCACTGGGATCCTTCGGGGCCTCATTTGTGATTGATCATTTTTCTCCTCTGATTACTTGGTTTATTTGTCGATCATCTCTGCCTTTTGCTGTTTGTGCCGCTCTCTTTGATTGCGCCTTGCGTTCCTTCGTTGCTCGATGTCCTTCTCGTGACATACCTTTGACTCCATAATCTCTCCTTTGATTTCGCCTATACCTGCAGGAGTTGGGAATCTAAGTTTCTGATGCAGTGTAGAGGGTACTCCCAAGATCCCGTGTAGCCATGGTCGTCCCAAGATTGCGTTGTATGGTGACTCTATATCTAGAACACAAAATGTGGTTTGTAGCTTCATCGATTTTACGTAAATTGGCAACGAAACGTCTCCCTTTGGCTTTGAAGCTCTCCCGTTGGATCCGTAGATGGTGTAATCCGAAGGCACCAGCGAGGCATTTTGGAAGAATTCCCTGTATGCCATTCCGAAAAGGACGTCTGCTGAACTCCCTGGGTCAATCCATATTTTTGGAAATGATACTTCATTTATGTTTATAGTTATCACCAGCGGAGTGTTGCTCGGGCCGTCTTCAGGAAGATCATCTGTTGAATAAAATACTGGTTCCAACTGCCATGGTTCGAATTTCCTTGCCTCAGCAACAATCAATATCTCCTTTCCATCTCTGTCTCTCTTGTGGATCCTTCCGGTGATGTTACTTCGTAAGCTGGTACTTTTCCTCGAATGAACCATTGAGTTGCAATGTGCGCTTCATACCGAGATTCCAGCCTGTAGTTTCATTTTGACGATCCGCTTTGACGTCTTTTTCTTGTGTAAGCAACCCTACAAAACGCAACCGACAAGTGAGGTCCACGGTTGTCGTTGTTTCCTAGTGGTCTGACATGTATTATTCTTTTCCATATTATTTTTGTAGGGTTGTTAAAACTATTTCCTTTTTCGTTGAAACCTTATTTTGTACTATCTTTGATGATATTTCACCAGGAAGCGTATGCTGTGCCTGATTAGACCTCTGCGTTTCAAAGCTTGGATTCCTTGAAGAGGCGTTGATCTTATCATATTTGATGATATGCTCAAAAAACCCTAAACATGCTAAAGCTTTTAAGATCTTTAGACGCTCAAGGCGGTGGAGCTGGCAATAAAAATATGATGAAAATACGATTTTAAAGAAAAGTTTGAAAATCTTAGAAAAAATTTCCCCAAAGAATTTGAAAACCCTAAATCACAGGCAAACCCTAAGTTGTTTTAATCATCCATGTTTCTAGTGCCAAACTGTGTGAGTGTGAAATCTGCATAGGTACTCCACACTCAACAACCATCAGATCTAATAATCGAACTATGGACATATAAACAATTTTACATTTCATGCATGAGTACGAAGAGAATAAGAACAAGACCGAAGCTAACTAGTATACGAAACAATATATGCTAGAAACATAACTATAGATTACATTTCATTCTAATCAGTACATGGATATGATCCTTAGAAGCTTGAGGAGACACTAACCTAATCCCACTCTCCCCACTTAGGTTACATCAAAAATCCAACCCTTACAATGGATGCCAAGCTCGCCTTGTATAGGCCGAGTCTGAAGTGGTTTACAGCTAATAAGACAAACTATTCAATCGTGATATGTCAGAGTTTGTCGAGGCGGTTCCTTCGGTAAGCTCTCTCTGAAGATGGCTTCGTGTATCTCCCCTCGAATTACCTGCACGAGCCTCCTCTTGCCGAGTTCCTTTTCCGAGTTGACCCTGCAGATTTAACCAAGGCTAGACCAAGGTACCTTCGGGTTGGGCAAAGTCTTCTTGATCTGGACACCTGTCACGAGGGTGCTTTACCCTCCACAATGGTAGTCAACACCTATATGTTTAGTCATGTTATGGAAAAGAGGATTAGAAGCAAGACAGATAGCACTGCTATTATCACAAAGCAACACATGAGGATAAGCAACAACAACATGAAGATCACGCAGAATGTAAGTGAGCCATTGTAACTCAGCAGTGGCAAAATTAAGACACTTATACTCAGCTTCTGCAGAACTCTTGGAATGTAGACTGCTTCTTACAAGACCAAGACACTAAAGAAGTACCCAGAAACACAACATAGCCATTTGTAGACCGCCTAGTATCTGGACACCCCGCCCAATCAGAATCAGTATACACTGTCAAATGAGTAAGATCTCCCTTTTCAAAGAAATACCAGTGCCAATACTTACTTTCAGATAGCGTGAAATTCTCTTCATAAGCAACAAATGAATATCTGAAGGGTCATGCATAAACTGACTAACATAATTGACAGCAAAGCAAATATCAAGTCTAGTGTGAGTAAGATATTGTAAGCCTCCAACAAGCTGTCTATACTGCAGTGGATTACTCAACTTAACACCATCATGAACAGAAGCACGCTTACCTTTAACAACAGGTGTAGAACATGGTTTACAATCCAGCATATTTGCTTTGTCTAACAGCCCTAAAGTATATTTCTTTTGGGTAAGAGTAAAAGCATCAGATGACCGAACAACTTCTATTCCCAAGAAGAAATGTAAATCACCCAATAACTTCATTGCAAACTCAGTACTTAGAGCAGTGATAAGTTTATCAATCAAAAAGAGGAACTACCAGTCAATAAGATGTCATCAACATACAATAAAAGGAAAAGGATATCAGCACCAGCAAGCAGAACAAACATTGAGTGATCATGAGCAGACTTTTTGAATCCATAACTGAGTAAAAAAGTACTAAATCTAGCAAACCATGCCCCAGGGGCTTGTTTTAAGCCATATAAGGATTTTTTAGGCTCGCAGACATAACCAGGAAACTCAGGATTCTTAAAGCCAGGAGGCTGAGCCATATATACATCTTCATCAAAAAATCCATGCAAAAATGCATTTGAGACATCTAACTGTTTAACAATCCAATCCTTAGTAACTGCAAGTGTTAAAACTACCCTCACAGTGTCAGATTTCACTACAGGACTAAATGTTTCTCCCAAATCTACTCCCTCCTTCTGATGATGACCTTGAGCAACTAATCTAGACTTCTTTCTGTCTTCTGTCCCATCAGATTTCAATTTAACCCTATAAACCCACTTTGACCCAAGGATATTCATCCATGGTTCAGGTTTTACATACTCCCAAGTGTCATTATCCTCTAAGGCATTATATTCCTCCTTCATAGAAGTAACCCATTGAGGATCTTGACATGCAATTTTGAAAGATTTTGGCTCAGTAATAGTAGCAAGCAAAGATGAGTAAACAGTGGGAAGATGATGTTTAACAGAAGAATGAGCCACAAAATCAAAATGCACTTTGGGTTTAGAAATGCCATGCATTGAACGAGTAATAATTTGATCAGAAACAATAGGGGAAGAAATAACTTGATCAGAAGTAGATTCATCAACAGGATGAGAATCATCAATAGAAGAAACATGAAGCAAAGAAGAATATAAATCAGAAGAAGATGAAGTTGGAGCATAACAGAACTGAGTTTCATCAAATACAACATGACGAGAAATATGAAATTTCTGAGAGATTGAATCAAAACACTTGTCGCCCTTGTGCAAGGGGCTATATCCAAGAAATAAGCATTTAGAAGATTTTGGAGAAAGTTTATCAGGCCTAGGAAAGGAAAACAGACAGTACCAAAGATTTTAAGAACAGAATAATCCGGTACAATACCAAACAAAACTTCATAATTAAGGAGTTTTAAAATTTAAGAGCTTAGATGGAGTTCTATTAATAAGATATGTAGCTGTAAGAAAAGCATCATACCAAAAAATCTTAGGACAGGAAGCATAAAACAGAAGAGTATTACCTATTTCACAAATGTGACGATGCTTTCTTTCAGCAAGCCCATTCTGTTGTGGAGTATTGGGACATGAAAGTCTGAGTAGAATTCCATGTGCATCAAGATATTGTTTAAATGTCCCTTTAGTAAGTTCAGAGGCACCATCAGTTTGAAAACAAAGAATGTTGGTAGAAAATAAGTTTTCAGATAGAGTTTTGAAGTGAGAAAAACATGTAACAACATCAGACTTCAATTTCATTGGATAAATCCAATGAAATCGACTGGCATCATCAATAAAAACAATATAATATTTGTATCCATAGAGAGATATAACTGGTGAAGGTCCCCAGACATCACAATGAATTAAAACAAGAGGTTTGGTTTCATGAGAAGGTGAAAGATGAAAAGGTAATCGCTTACTTTTGACAATCTGACAAGGATGACAGAGAGATTCTGGTGTTTTTGAATTGACAGGAATATATGCTTATGTGATGTTAAGAATTTGATGATTTTCATAGATGGATGTCCTAATATATTATGCCAAACAGTGGGAGATGCAAGAAAATAAACATTGGCATAAAAAACAGAACGAGACAAAGCAGCACTAGAAATTGGATACAAATTGTTTTGCATACTACCCTGAGCCAAAACTGCATGTGAGTAAAGATCTCTAATCTGATAATCCCAAGGACTGGATATAAAATAACAACTGTTATCCCTAGTAAACTTAGCAACAGAGAGTAAATTGTGCTTCAATTCAGGAACAAGCAAAACATTATCTAATTTGAAAGTTGCACTAGGAGTTTGTAGTATAGAATCACCAGTAAAAAATTAGAGAGAGAGTTGACATTACCAACCTGGACATGCTCCTTCCCCTTGTGGCTAGAAGTATTCTGCAAATTACGGCTACTCCTAGTCATGTGTGTTGAAGCACCAGAATCAGACAACCATGTAGAACCAGTGCCACCAGTAGGATCATCACAAATTTGTGTAGAATCAAGATGTAAACCACTAAAAGCATGTTGCACTGAGGAAGGAGTAGGTGGTGCTGAAGAAGTGGATGCCACAGAAGCATTTTGAGCAGCATTAGAAGGTGGATAATACCTAAAGAAACATCTACTTGCATAGTGTCCTGTTTTTCTACAAATCTGACACTCTACACAAGGCATATCAACACCAGATCTTCTAGGAGCAGAACCATCAAACATATCAGCATGTGAACTAGAGGAACCTTTCTTAGGAGAAGGATTAAATGAACCTGAACCACTACCACCACCAGACTTGTAATTCTTATTTTTAAACTTATTTCCACCGTTAGTATTAACAGAATTGACATGTCTTCCATAAAAGGCAGTAGGATTAGTGGAATCAATAACACCTCCAATATGAATTCTAACTCTATCTAACAGCCATTGCTCATGATTCAAAAGTTTTGCTTTCAGCTCAGAAAATGTAAAAGAAATGTCACGATCTTGATTAGATATAATAAATTAATCATACTCATCACCTAATCCATTAAAAACATGATACATAATATCATTATGACTGACCTTTTCATTGATAGTTGCTAAGGCATCTTTGATCAACTTGATAGAATGAAGATAATCTGTGATGCTTTGATTTCCTCTTTTGATTCCATGAAGCCGTTTTCGAAGCTGATTTCTCCTAGCACCAAATTTTGAGCGAAAACTAGTCTGTAAATACAACCAAATTTCCCTTGCAGACGACAGACCATAAACATCACCAACAATTGAAGGAGAGAAGGTGGATTTCAAACACTTCATCACAAATCTGTCAGCCTTGCACCAGTAAATCCATTCCTCACTAACCAAACCAGTCTCATCATTCAATTTATCCGGTTCCTGAAATTCACCATCAACATACCCTAACAGATATGTAGTAATAAAGATTGATTCGATCTGATCACGCCATAACAAGTAATTAGAATAATCCAATTTCAGAGAAACAAAATTATTAATGTTTTGAAAAGGAATTACAAAATCCTCAGATCTAGAACGAGAATTAGCAGCGGAAGAATCATAATCACGAGATCGTGTAGCAACCATCGTGACTGAAACAAATTGAATATATGAAATCTAAATGTTGAGTAAGATTTTTAAGGTTTTGAAAAATCGAATGAAAATCGATTTGAGAGAAATTGATTTTGGATATCAGATTTGTTGTGTAAAAATTGATATTATCTGAATCTTGATATTGAATTTTGATCTGAATAATCTCTAACAACGGATCGACCCGAATGATACCATGAGAGTCTAGTCTCAGGTATTTAGGAAAGATGCAGAGACAGATTTAGAGAAGAAAGTATTATTTGAGATTAAACAAATGAAGAAATAAAGTGTACATAGAGTTATTTATACTAAAGACCAAATACTGACCATAGTCAACATATTGACTAAAACCGGTCAAGGCTAAACTCTCATACCAAGTGTCATCACAACCACTGCATTTATGATATGTGCTGTAAATTTTTGGTTAACAATTAACCATGAAAAAAATGCAATAAGACATAGTTGAGTTGCAAATAGAAGGGATGAAGTTGACACAGGAATATAGGATAAACCCAATGAGTACATGAAATTACCAACACCAAACACAACTCCAATTACGGCACTCAAAAGAAACAGCTTCGGTTCCAACCAAAAAGGTATATAACGAAATTTCATCATTTTTTTGAGTTGATAATTTCCATTGAACAAAGAGAAACATGAGAGGAATGATGAGAATTGGAAAACCACAAGATTGCGTACAACTGGTGGGACTTATACTCCAAGACAATTCAAACAACGTTTAGGTATGAGTCGAGGTTTGTTCGAGAAAATTCTCTCAAACTTTGTGAAGTGGATGAAGAATGGTGACAACGTCAAGATGCAGCATGTATTCCGGGACATTCTCCTCACATGAAGATGGTTGATGTGATGAAATATTTGTGCAAAAGTATTGCTGCTGATAGTCTAGATGATTACACTCGTATGGGTGCAACCACAACATATTACTATGTAAAGAGATTTTGTGCCAACATATGCACCATATTTGAACCTAGGTACTTGCGAGAACCTACTACCGAAGATATTAGAAGGTTGCTAGCAGAGAATGCCGCCCGTGGATTTCCTGGAATGCTTGGTATTGTGGATTGTATGCATATGAAATGGAAGAATTGTCCGGTTGCTTGGCAAGGAATACATAGAGGCAAAAACAAGGTTAGTACTTTTATATTAGAGGCGGTGGCTTCATATGATGTATGGTTTTGGCATGCTTTTTTTTGGAATGCCCAACGCAAACAATGACTTGAATGTTTTGGCCCACTCTCCCCTTTTTGATTCGCTTCTTAGTGGTACCTCTCCTCCGGTTAACTATGTCATCAATGGACACCAATACAACATGGGTTATTTCTTAGCTGATGGTATCTACCCGAGGTTGAAGACAATTGTACAAGCTTACCCAGTAACACTAGACATTCTGGAATATGTTAGGTTTAATAGGTACCAAATGGCCAAAAGAAAGGATGTTGAACGTGCTTTTGGAAGTCTTCAAGGTAAATTTAAGATTTTTGGTGAACCATGCAAGTATTGGAAACAACATGATTTGAATTTGATTATGAAATGTTGCCTTATTTTACACAACATGATCATTGAACATGAACGCCGAGATGCAGAATGGGCTGCAGTTGTTCCAGAAGTGATCGGGTACCAACAGGCCCCACCAATCACTACTCGAGTCTTCAAAATGAAGAATATTACCACCAGTTAAGAGCTGATCTTACCGCTCACATCATTGAACTCCCTGGAAGAGGTGAAAGAATAGACTATGACTCAAATCTTACTGGAAGTGATTCGGAATCTACAACTCTGAGTTCAGACTGTTACTCATCTGTAGACTCTATTTTTTCTCAAGATGATGTGACTGAAGACTATGTGCTCTCTGGAGATGATGATGATGATGAAATGAGTAGTGGTTCTGAAGCAACAGGGGGTGGTTATGGAGCAGGTGATGGTTATGGAGCACCAGGTGGTGGTTTTGAACCAGCTAATGGTGTTGAAGCAGAAGGGGGTGGTTATGGAGCAGATGATGGTTATGGAGCAGATGATGAGGTAGTTGAACCCCTTGATTAGTACTATGTGGTAACTTCCTTTCCAATTGAATTATGTTTTAATTTTTATCTGGATTTGAACTAGTGTTAGTTAAAAATATTATCAAACCATTTATATTAGAAAGGAAATTTTCATTAACTAA
>JAJJMA010086182.1:370-10387 GCA_023529015.1 Papaver nudicaule
TTTTTTTTTTTTTTTTGTCCAAGTGATAATCACCATCACATGAGTAAAACCAATACCTTTTGTCGCCATTTATTTCTGTGAAAGTAGATACTACTTTTTCATAATCATTTACATGAAGAATCAGTGTACCCAAACAGTTATCCTCAAAGCTTAAGACTTAATTTAAGGCAAACAATATTATTGGGGTTTAGTTAAGAGTAACAAAGTTTAGTCCAAGACAGTTCACCATTTGGTCTCTAATTAATCCATAAGAAATCATCTGGGAGATTTGGTTGGCAAGAAATGCGATCATTCATGGAGAAAAACTAAACGCTTTTGACACGATCGTGGCTGCAGTGAAGTTGACTTTGAAACTATGGACTACACAACTGGAGATTTTTAAATACTTGTAAAACCAGCACAAATTCACCATCTACTGCACCAGTTGGGAGGAGTAGGCTAATATCAGCAACTGATTTTGCAACTATTGACAACTACCAGTCCATGTATGCAACTGCACCATATGGAATGAGGCAATTTAGTAGGCCACATTCTCATAACTTCCAACCACCAAGAAGATGGCAGTTGTAATTTGATGCAGTTTTATTTCCAAAATTGAGTTCCAAAATATCCCTTTTTTTTGTTTCAGAGAAAACTAGAAAACTACTCGTCAACTTCTCCTTTTTAGCTACTTTGTTTTGGATTGGGATGGAAATGACATGGATATGACAAACCCTTCTTTTTGAATTGCAGTGGTTTTTACAGTTTACTTGCATGTTAAATTACAGGTGAAATTACAGGTTTGTGTCAAGTATTTTCAGACAGTCTGAGTACAGGTTCTGTCACTCTGTTTTCATTTTGTGAAAAAAAATGAAAATTTTAATCTGCTTTTTCTCCTTTTACAAAATTGAAAATTAGTGTTTTCCCCTACCGGAGAAGATGACCAGACCGGCGGTGAAAAGATATATCAGTTGACTGAAGTGCGGGCTCAACGGTTTTTTTCGGGCAGAGATCTGACCGTCAAAATGTTGATCTCTCATCGTACACGTGTATAAGGTTAGTTTTTTTATTCGGGGGTATTTTGGGTATTTTGAATGACACGTACTCGTTTTGCCACCGTGTAAACTATTGCTGACTCATCTAACTGCCACCTAAGGAAATAACTGGACGATAGGAGGTTTCCCTAATTTTCAATCTCTAGGGGAGGTAATGGAAATTAACATCTTTAGAGGGGAGGTTTCACAAAATACCCCGTTGTATTTCATGATATTGCTTTATTTTAATGGAAAACTGAAAAGAAAAAATCTAAAACTCACTTATTAAAAAATACAATAAAAACCAAACCTTTATCAGTATATACACTCATCACAGATACAAAAATTTCCAAAAAATCACAGAGCATAAAATAAATTACTGAAACATAGGTAAATCATACTAAAAATCACACTTTTATCACTTTATAAACACCTAAATCATCATTAAATAAGCATAAATCAAACCTACTTATCACTGACACCTAAATCAAACATACAGAAAAAAAAACCTAAAATCCATAGAAATCAAAATCTATGTAGAACTCAACAAACCCCATATTCAAATCATACCCATACTTGCATTCATGTAATCGAATCATAAAAAAGAATCGCGAAAACTGAAAACCTAAATCAGCGAAATACTTACAAAGTGTGACGATTTCTACTCATCAAGAAACAGAGCAGTTGAACACGACAAACCCTAAATCTTCTTCTCCCGGTTTCGATTGGACGATTTATGCTCTTGATTTCTTTTTTTTCGCTAACCCTAACTCTCTGAAAAAAAAATTCTCTCTGCAACTAAAATAATTCTCTCTAATGTCTTCTCCGCTCAAGGGTGGTGGTTGTAGAGGGTAAAACCCCTCGGGATACGTGTCTCGTATCTGAGAAGCCTAACCGCACCGAGAGGATCAACAGCGAAACTTCGGACTAGATCAAAGAGGAAGAGAAGCCACACACACTTACAAAGTAAAGACTCGGAAGGAAAGGATTCGGACCATGACGAGGGGCCGAAGACCAAGAATCAACTTCGGAGCGTCACCGCTTTACTCGACAAGGACTGACACCACCACGATTGAGTCTCTTGTCCTATTAGCTGTAAACCACCCAAGCTCGGCCTATATAAGGCGAGCTTGGAGAACGTTGTAAGGGTTGGATTCTTTTTATGTTGAACCTAAGCGGCAAGAGTGAGATTAGGTTTGTAACTCCTCTAGTTCCTTAGGGTTATATTCATGTAATCGCAACACTGAAATACATACAAATCTTTATACATATTAGCCTTTGCTGTTATATATTTAGTCTTTGATTACTGTTCAGATTACCTTCGGTAATGTTCTTGTGGTCCTCGCGCCCTTGAATCTCAACTAATGATATTGTATGTATGAGTAGATCTGATGGATATGGTATCACTAGTACCTATGCAGATTTTCAACTCGTACAGTGGTAGTTGTAGAGATAGGGGCTACGTGTCGCAGTATCAGAAAACCAATCAAAAGTAACCCTATAATCACCTTTCATTTTCTGACATGCTTAGATCCGTCGGATTACACAAAATGGTAACTAGGTAATTTCAGGTTTCAAATGGCACGAGGACACAACTTGTGTGGCACTTAACCTAGCACCTAGGGAGATAACTGGACGTTAAGAGGTTTCCCTGATTTTCAATCTCCAGGGAAGGTAATGCAAATTATGCATCTTTAGAGGGGAGGTTTTACAAAATACCCCAAATACAAATATCATGAAATACAACCTTTAATCCATACGGAAATAAAAAAAAAAACAATAATCGTAAGCATGAAAGAAAAGCTTTATTATTGTACCTTTTTTCTATTTTTTTTTTTTGATGCAAACTATTATTATTGTACCTTTCCAGCACATTCCAAGCGGTCTATATTTAAGTTGTGTTGAGCTAATAAACAAAACTTCATATACCATTCCCTTCTTACACTTGATACCGACCTCTCCTATACCATTCTCTCTCTGCAGTCAAGAAAAAAATGTTTGCTGCACTTCAAAACTGGCAACAGACTCGTCACCTAGAAAGGTAAAAAAGAGAGTTACTAAAGCAATCATGTAGCCAGTTATTTGATCATCAGCTCGAGTATACTCAACATCCATGTAAGTTAGAAACTTGAATATGAGTCGACCTGTAAATGTAAGGCAACGAAGGAAGTAGACTCTGTAGGAAAATCTTGCAACAATCAAAGTAGATGTTAGATGTATTAGAATAATATATCAAAACAGAACTTCAAATAAACCCTAACCGCTTCTACAAGGACAGAGTCGCCTGTTCAAAAAACTGTCCTTAACACAATAGCTCGCGGGTACACTCCAGAAGAGTGATGCTATACCCCTACAACGAGGATGTGTCCAGGATAAAACTACCCGATGTGATGAATGTCAGCACAACAATCAACACCCAATCATGAACTTAGCAACAAGAGGAGGAAGAAAATTAACAAGCAATGCGCGCAAAACAAAGCAAGAAGATGGGGAAAAGAAGACGGAATAGTAGCCGCTTATGGGAGATTAGAGAACAGAAAATCGTCTAGTATTTATAGGAGAGATTATTAGGGTAAACGTCTAAGGTTAATCGCAAAAGAATTTTCGATTACTTGTAAAACAAGAAGAGAAAATTAAGTGTTAAGAAACTCATGTAAATCAGGAAATCAGATTTAACCCAAAAATAAAACTCCTCTCCACCGCGTGAAGGTTTATTCCCATAAATAAAACTCTGTAAAAATGAGCAAGCATATGGGACTAAAGGATATCACATTTCATTCACTCAAGAAAATGAGCAAGCATCCTAGTGACCCTTAGGTCTCAAGATCAATTCAATAAAAACCCCATTTTCTCCAACAGACTCGTCTGGTTTCGACTAGCAGACAACAGAGATGTAATATTCAGCTCGACTATCAGACAGTAGAACTATACCTTCTGATCCCCTTCACTCAAGAGGAGGCCAAGGGCAGGATGAATTAAAAACGGAACCATTGCCGAGTTCATATGATGTCAGTACAAAAAATATCAAGGCATAGCTGTCCATTGTCTTATGCACGTCAGAGAAGAGAATATACTTAAAGTAAAACTATAGCAACAAGATTCAATGTAATGATCGATGCGTGGTTGTCTGCGCAAAATCCTCAAATATTCCGTTAGCCAAACATCATCCTCATTTGCCTCCAGCTTGTGTCAACCATACTCTGGATTCTTTTCTCCCACTTTGTGGTCCAACCCTTGGTGCACATAAAGTCCAATCCTTCCTAAACTTGTACCGTAATCAGTATTTGCATTATAAAAGTTAAGTTGTCTCGGTTAGAATGTCTGTGTTTTGCGCAACAAATTTATTTTAATTTTTTGATTAGATTAGTTTGATTATGATTAGTTATAATCTGATTTAGCTAAGTTATAAACTCTCCCATAACATTCTTTATTTCTTTCAACAGAAAGCGTGAGGCTAAGTCTTATGGGAGTGCTAGTTACAGTTATAGATTGGCCTCGACGTCAGCTATCTAGCATTACTAAATCTTATGGGGTTTACAAGTTTGCAGTTACAGTTATTATTGTTGCGATGAATCATTGAGCGATGGAGCGCTAAATGGTAGAGTGCCAGATAATCTCAGCCATCAAATCTAAAATATACGTTATCAACCATCATATCTCATGAGAATATTCGATTTAGCGCGGAACCACTGGTTCACTTTATCTACGCTGGATCATTCCGCACTAGACTATAAATGCTATTCGAGTGCTACTTATATCTAGAGAGAGAAGTAGCATTCGGGGAATAGACCACGCTTTTACTATAACTAGTACTCCCATAAGACTTAGTATGAGAAAGAGAACAGAAATACCAGCCGATATTTTTCTTCTTATTTTAGGCTAGAGAAACAGTGTCTAGACTGTAGAAGCATGGACCCATAGTCCCATACCCAGAGGTACATATAACTTGATAGATTTACGTGTTAGGATATGTGTTTGCGCATGTATCACGATGAGGGAGTCTCAACTGTTCCTCCTACTTGGTCTTTTTCTTGACTGTTAGCTAGAAACATATAGTTCAACCACCTCCTCACTCTGACTGTTTGATACTGTTAATTAGTAATATTTAATTAGCTCTAGAAAACCTTAAAAATGTTCCAAGGTGTCTCTTACTTCGGATCATTATCTTTTCTTCTTGTCTACTCCACCCCCCTGCTTTGATTTTAGGATCTACTATTTTTTCCTATAATACGTACGAAGGCCAAAACTTGAAGAATCATTACATATTTGAGGATGATGAAGAAGCCTCATGTAGTTTGCGTCCCATATCCAGCTCAGGGTCACATTAGTCCCATGATGAAGCTAGCAAAAATTCTTCATTCCAGAGGAATTCATGTAACCTTTGTGAATACAGAATTCAACCATCAGCGGCTACTCAGTTCGAGAGGACCAGATTCAATTAAAGGCCTGCCTGATTTTCGTTTCGAAACAATCCCAGATGGTCTTCCACCAGCAGCCGATCCAAATGCCACCCAAGATGTTGTAGAACTCGGGATATCCATCCAAAAGAGTTGCTTAGAACCTTTCCGAAACCTTGTCTATAGACTCAACAACAGTTCATTGTCGCCAAATGATCCTCCTGTGACCTGCCTGGTTTTTGATGGAAACATGGGCTTCACTCTCCAAGTAGCTAAAGAGTTAGAAATCCCGGGATTATTGTTTGAGACTGCGAGCTTCTGTAGCTTCGCTTGTTACATGCATTTTCCTGAGCTCGTTGAAAGAGGTCTTGTTCCACTCAAAGGTACACACGACGAGCATTATTGACATATTATCCGTTTTTTGATTATGAATCAAGATCTAAATGCACAACACTCACTTTTTTTGGTCTTGTTTTTGTATCTGCTGCAGATGAAAGTTGTTTCACCAATGGGTATATGGACACCCAAATTGACTGGATACCTGGAATTAAGAATATTTTGTTTAGAGAGCTTCCCACTTTTGTTCGTACAACGGATCCTAATGATTTTGTATTGAATTTTGCTGTAAAAGAATCTCTCAGAGCTTATGAAGCTGCAGGCCTGATCTTCAACACCTTTGATGCCCTGGAGATGGAGGTTTTGGATGCATTCAGGTCTCAATTGTCACTTCCACCTATTTACACCGTTGGTCCTCTTCCATTACACCTCAATCAAATTCCACAAAATGGGACACAGTCTTTTGGATCAAATCTTTGGAAAGAAGATACCGAGTGTCTAGAATGGCTTGATTCCAAAGAACCCAATTCAGTCGTGTACGTGAATTTTGGCAGTGTAGCGGTTATGACCAGTGAACAATTGTTTGAATTTGCTTCAGGGCTGGCTAATTCTAAACACAATTTCCTATGGATCATCCGACCAGATTTGGTAGTTGGCGAGGCAGCGATGCTGCCCCCTGCGTTCATAGAAGAAACCAAAGAAAGAGGTCTGCTCGCAAGCTGGTGTCCACAAGAATCTGTACTGAATCACCCATCTATAGCTGGTTTCTTAACACACTGTGGTTGGAACTCTATTATAGAAAGTCTATCTAGTGGAGTTCCTATGATCTGTTGGCCATTCTTCGCAGATCAACAAACAAATTGCAGCTATACATGCAAGCATTGGGGAGTTGGAATGGAGATTGATAATGAGGTGAAGAGAGACGAAGTTGAGAAGCAAGTGAGAGAGTTGATGGAAGGAGAAAAGGGTAAAAAGATGAAGAACAAAGCCATGGAGTGGAAGAAGAAAGCCGAAGAGGCCACGTCCCCCGGTGGCTCATCTTGCGCTTATATTGATGAAATAATTAACAAATTCTTACTTGTACCAAAACATCCAGCAGTTTAAAATGGCTGTCGAGTGAATAATGTTTTGTCTTCTTAGCTACCAGTACTAGTGCCTGTCCTTTGTTTAAGCTACTTGCGAGATTTCATTCGAATAAAAGTTATCATGTGTGTGTCTAGTGTGTTTGGTGTTCAACATAAATTTCATATATGAATATTCTCAAATTCTGCTCGAAATGGAATCAAATGATGCTGTAATTTGATTGTTATAATGTTTAGAAATCTAAGTGTAAAGTTGTTTTTGACAATATTCAGGTACAATCTGCTAGTGTGATATACTGAGTATCAAAACTAACATGGCTGATTGGCATAAAGTGAACGGTAATTGTTCAAGTCTTTCCAGCACTAAACAGCTTTGTCTCCATATTAGCTTCAGTTGACATTGATGAACTAAGAGAAGGACAGATGATAAGAATAAGGAAACAAGAGCCCCGGCTTGAGTTCCTTTTTGTTGGACAGATGAGGGGCCGGACCATATTATCATTGTCAACTGGTAATATGCAAAATCGTTGTCTTTGAACCTCCTTGAGTTCCTTTGTGTTGTGTTTCAATGGGTGATCGTCTGCAGCAATCTGTACATGAGTCTTCAGTTTGTTTGTCGTATGTTTTCTTTGGTTCTCCTTAAAGACCCTTGTGGATTGCTCTTTGCTCCCCCTTTTGGTCGGTCGAGTTCTTTGTTTGTACAGTATCATAGTTCATGTTTTATGAAACTTTTTCTTTCTAAATTAAATTACTTTTTTTTTAACTATCATAATCAGTGTTAGGTAATCTAACCTTTGTTAACTTAGAATATTTTCTGATTTTTTTTTTTGATCTTTCCTTATTTGTGCTTCTGCCTATATTGATTTGTAGCTGGGATGGTTTTGCCACTGAGAGCAAGCATTGTGGTTGTCAAAAAGTAGCCAAAAATTCCACATTGTAGCTAAGATATGGAGAGAGAAAAAAAACAAGCATTATGGTTTGTGTTTATTGTTCAGCGGTTACTTGGTAACCGTAGAAATAGGAGGAACAGTTACTTAGTAGCCGCTTAATCTAAAATATCTCTAAAAATCCGAAATATCAGTTTAACTTAGGGTTTTGATAATAAATAAAAAGTATTTTACACGAGAAACCGCAGCGGCTACTCAGTAACCGTGTTCAGCAGTTACTCAGTAACCGATAGATAAGCAATGTGCACAAGAGGGGACAAATCTATACTCAAGTGTAGACATGGCTACATACTTTTTGCTGCCAGAGTGCTTGCTTTGATGTGATGAAAGTACTATTATTTCGAGACGAAAAGTTATTATGGGTTCCCATACAAAACCACTCTTCCGTACCCGTAAGTCATCCAAGAAAGCTATTCGTTGTTTAATAGTTGCTGACAGCCTGATTAATATCTCTCAAGGATTGTTATGCAATAATTAATACATTTCTCAAGGATTCACGCCAATTTGCAAAGTTGGATATACCATCTCCAGAATCTAATAATTAGGACGTATATATAAATGGATGCACGTACGCCAACTAATCTTCTCGGATGTCCCCAAATGGACAACCAATCAATCTTCAACATGACATTCTCTTTGTAGTGTTGAGGATTTACATCAATCAATCAATATATTACTTTACGAATAATTTTTTGAGTCAAATGTTGTTGGATATTTTCAACAAACCCCTGATTTTATAGGTGCTATGGCAGGATTCGGTGATCGACCTGTCACCGAAATTTTCAATTTTTAGGGTTCTAACTGTTAGTTAGAAAACTGAACGAAAATTTGATTTCCAACAGACAACAACACCATTGTTGTCTGTTGATGGAGAGTTGCCTGTTGGAGATGAATAGATATCTCCAACGGATGTATAACCCTCTTTAAATAGCAGTCTTGTTTTCATTCAAAACACATCTCAACTCTCTCTGTTTTTTCTTCAAACAAGCATCATCAGAAACTCAATTTATTTGTTCTTGATTAGGTCAAGATTGTACAAGCCCTGAATCCAATTTGTTGTGGGGCTTCAAGTATCCTGACGGTAATATTCAAGTGACATATTTGTACTCGCCAATTCAATTGGGAAGGGTCGAATAATTTTCGAAAAGAATCTACAATAAAAACTCTATATATTAATACTCCATATATTAATAACCTCTACATATTAATAAATATTATGGTCTCAATTTGTAAAATCATATGCATATCGACCTCCATATATAAACTCTGTATATTAATAATTTTATGCGTTCCTAAGAGTATTAACATATGGAGTTTTTACTGTATCTATAGAGCTTTGAAGTCTGAGGCAACATTCTTTTTTTGAACCTGTTTTAGTGTCAATTTTCCAACTAATATGTCTCCACAAGATTCATATCCCATTACCCAAAATAAGAAGCCACATTAGCTAGGTCTATTGGCATATTATAGATATCTCAACGCGCCTATAGGCTTCACCGTCATTCTTTCTAAGAAGACACGACTCTTTACGAACAAATATATCCATAAAACATATCTCTAGTAGCAATTTTGTCAAAAAAAAACATGACTCTTTCCAAATTAACTTGTTGTTTGAATGTTATAGAAAAAATTGCGTCACAACGTCAAGAATTGATATTGTCATTTTAACAATCTCACTAGATACTCCCTCAAATAATGAAATTGCCCTTGCATCTTGTCGGTATCTAACCTTCGTTGAAATTCTTTGGTGTTTATTAATGAGCCCATGACATTATACATGTCGATAAAAAGAAACTTGAGTCTTTGCAAATTAGTATGAACATGTAAATGGTGACCCTGAATATATTTTCTCAGTAGGTGTGAATTTCAAAGATATACTTTTGACAATTATCCACTTGAAACGTCTATTGACACAAACATGGCCTAAGTTTATGTGAAAAAAGTTTTGGGAATCTTCGTAAGGTTCCCCAATATAAGTTAGGTAACCAACAGTCCCATGCAGCAATTCAAATGTTCAAGCAGATTAGACACAAAAGAAGCAATACTTAATGGGTCAAATGCAGCGTCACCCAAAAGAAAACCAAATACAGCAGTGTACCAGTAGTACATCTTTAAGGATCCAGAGTGCATAAGAAGTAAAAACCCCCTCCTTCATTACATACATATTCAGATAAAAACACGTCAAGTACTGAGGTTTGTGCAGCCAAAATGGTGCTTAGGGCTCAACAATTATCTTTCCTGT
>JAJJMA010086183.1:0-13924 GCA_023529015.1 Papaver nudicaule
ACAGTGATGATGCCAGTGAATCATAACCTATGGAGTAAAGTTGGTTAGACTTACGATCCCATGTGTAACCATTATCGGTAAAAACTTCAAGTTCAAGTATTATGACAGGGTTATTTTTCTGGATATTGACATGGGCATTAACAAAATCAGAGGAAGAGATTAGGGCATACCAAGTCTTGCAAACACACTTGGAAGCTAGTAGTGATTTCATTGGTAACCGTAAAAAGATGTCTTGGCAGATCTCGCTTGGAATGCTTGACATCGTTGCTGCTTCTTTTTCTTCCTCAATCCTCTCCTCCGAAGAAAGTACTTCCGAGCCCTAATCACTACGGCTCCACATCTAATAAAACCGTATTATTTGCACGATCTTCCTTAGATAAGGCAGGTACGTGGGTCTCAAGCTAAGAGCTTCTCCAATGGTGGTTGTGTATATTTCCTATGTGGCATTGTGGGAAGACATCCTCTATCAACTATTTTTCTAAATATAAGGAACAAAAACAATCCTTCTCCAACCCATATACATTTTAAATTATTGTGTATCTAGTTGTCATATTAATTTAATTTAAAGATTTTATTAACAAAAAAAAAATCTTATATTTGATAAGTTAAATTGATTTTTAATTAATAAAGGATGACTAGGATGGAAGACATCCTCTATGTGAACCTCTAGATGTAGAGGTTCACATAGAGGATGTCTTCCCAAAACTAGGCCACATCATCTAGACATTGGTTTAAGAGGTTGGGGTTGGAGAAAGATTTTTTGTAAAAATGAAGGTGGATCCTACGTGGATTTAAATTTTTTACCCTGCACACATTCCATTGGAGAAGCTCTAAATGTCTCCAAAAGTTCTTAGGGTAAATCCAAGTGGGTCCCACACACAACACGTGAGTTAGACGCTGACTACCTGATTAGCTTCGATTGACTTTGACAACCCATGTACCGGCCAGTAGCTTTTTTTTCTTTGAATTTGAAAGGTTATATTAAAGTTGGGCAGAAGCCCACTACTTACAAGTCCATGTAACTAGACAAAGAAAATAAAAAAAAAATCTCCCACCCCGATGCAGATGGGATTCGAACCCAGGTCGCTAGTATCACCACCCAACAACTTTACCATTGTACTACAATGGCATCTGCAAGTGGTAAAGATATCACCCAGGCAGCTAACTCTTGCGCCCTTTTTTATATAATTAACTAAAAGAAAGTGAAACAATATCACACATATTCATCCATTGTATATTTAGGAAAAAATTATGGGACAATTTCTTAAACTTGTTGGAGTTGACATGGAAGCAGACAGATTCGTGTATGGACTTTCTTGTCTCATGGCAGATGGAACTCAAAACCCAACCAACTGCTTTTCTTAAACTTTGTATGTCTTTTGCCATATGGTAGTAAATTTGAGGGGAAAGAAACGAAAGAGTTTTTCGTAGCAAAGAAAATTCGGTAGAGCCAGTTATTGTTCAGTGAGGCGTGTCTTTTAAGTTGGGCATGTGTTCATGATTCTTATAAACATTTTAAATTCGTCGACTTCATACATAAATGGGGGGTTCGTCGCCTTTGTGTAGCAGCTATATCCTCCGGCTTATCCGGAAAAAGACTCTGGCCATTGACAATCAAGTGATATGCCTATTTGATCGCCTTGATCCAACAATTAGTACACGGGATATATTTTATTTTGATCATGATCATACTATAAATCGTTTGTATTTGTCTAAGTTCGCCATAAGGAAGTCCATTTCGCTTCAAATGCCCTCCTTAGTCGACACTGCCTCTCTATTTCATTTGATATTCATATCCAGATCAGTTCAGGTATCTTACAACTGGCATAGCGTTTTTGTTTACTTTTACATGTTTTGCAAAACTTGATCACCGGGCGTACATTTAAAATGCACGTCATGTCAGATTCACTTTTATCGATCGTGACTTTAGCTAGTCACTACTAAACCAATTACAGTTATGACTTTCTTTTTTCTTTGGCCTGCACCTGGAGATGCACTTGAATTTCTGTTTGGGAGCTTGGAAATGGGATAACATGTCCTAGAAAAAATTATCTTAATTCAAATTATGATAACCATATTATTGGGTAGTTTTAATGTTTTTTTTTTTTGAAACAGGAAAATGGATTTAATTGAATCAGAAATTGGAGATTACATGATTTCCTTCCAGCAGTATTTGAGTACTTATACATGCTGGTGGATTAGAAGACCAGACTCTAGATAACCTCTCAACTCTAGCTACTTTTGAGAGTATATCAGCTACTTTATTTTTCTCCTTTGGCACGTAATAGCAATGCCATGAAGGGAATTGAAGAAATAAGAACTTAATGTTTTGAACCATATTAAATAAACTCCAGGGAATGTTGTATTGATCTCTCGTGACCGCGTCCACCACTAACTTTGAATCCAGCTCGAACTTAACTCGATCTTCCTTCAGTTCCTTTGCCCAATTTGCAGCTGCTAACAAACCTTTACATTCAGCTTCCTCTGGACTCGCCACTCTGTCTACGGAGATGCATTTGGCTCCTCTCTGAGTTGCTGCAAAATCACGCAAAATTAAACCAATGCCACCAGTCTTAGTAAAAGGAGAATAAGAACCATCAGAGTTTAATGTTAGAAACCCTCTTGGGGGCGGTAACCAACACAACTGTTCTTTATTCTGCCTAACAGGTAAATTAAAATTATCCGTGTTCAGAGTTGAGAAACCGGATATATGTTCCTCAATTGCTTTCCTGCACAGGTAAATAAGTTTGTTAGGATTTGAAGCGCAGTTCTGTTGCACTTTTTGGCATCTCTCATTCCACAGACACCATGCCGTATTAGCCCTGTTGATTACATCCTTCTCTGATATCTACCTGTCAAACATGTCTTCAAACCAACCACATATCCAATCCTTTGTCTAAAAGTTTATCTTATTTTGGGTTAGGTTAACTTATGTTTGTTTGACAATTAATCCAGAAGTAGGTTATGATTATTTTAATTAGAAAAAAATAATCATAAAATCTACATTTGTAGAGAGAAAAAGGTAAAATTTTTAAATATAAACAATTTGAAAAATTAAGACAACTACCTTCTTTAAAGAAAAATAACTGTCCAGGATCTCAGGTATTTGGGAGAAAACCATAACCTCACTTTTTTGGTTTCCCAAAATCAAGGAAGGTTTAGTAATCCTAATCCAAGATTGCAGTGAGACAACACTAGTGGAAAACATCCATTTTAGAACTTCTAGAAACAATTCTAATAGTTAAAAAAAGAACGGTTCTAGTCAACGCTATTAACAGTTTATTATTGTCGTCCTTCTCAAGTAGGACGGACTTCGTTCGACTTTATAATAGAATTGTGAAAGCTGTCCTATAGTTAGATTTTAATAATAATAAATGCTGAAAATAAACAACTCATTTAATCCCATTCGGCAGATTTTATTGAGCTGAATCCTAATTATTTGATTCTGACTAAGCTGACTTATCTAATTGAGCTGAAATGAAATTCAAATCTTAAAAAAAAAAACTTGATTTCATAAAACTCATCACCATTCATAATGAGAACATGAATTCATTGTACATTACACAGAATCCAAACTTACAGCTGAATTAAATTGGTAATAATTCAAGTTTAAAATCAACAAAAGTAAAAAGATTCAAACCTGTAATAATATTAAGTTCTAACATTTCTAATAACTGGTAGGCTGCAAGATTGCACTGATTGGGATGTTGTAGTCGGCTAAAGTTCTTCTATCTTCTAACTGTTTACCAGCAAAGATCAACCTCTGCTCGTCCGGAAGAACACCATCCTTATATGTTAGCCTTAACACTGTCAATGATGTCTGATCTCTCAACCTAAAGTTTGATAGTCTTGCCAGTGAGAGTTTTCACGAAAATCTGCATCTGTAGATCATTTATATAACAACAAACTTATTAGATAACGCTCAACCGAGACATCATAATACAAGAGATCGTGTTGCAAAAATTACGCATGTAGAAAGTCTCAAAATGTATCTTAATATATATATATCACTCAAAACGAGCAAAACTTAAGACAAAGTAGGAACATGGGAAATATCTTGGAGCTAATATCTCAACAGATTCATGTAACAGAGGGCTCATATAAAAATCCCATTCAAGAGACAATAAAATTGAAAGGGTTTAATGTACCAAAGGAATTAACCGTTGAAGGAGAGAAAATGGATTCACTCAACAACAAACCTTGCCATGTCTAGCCCGCTCACTAGTGGAAAATGGCTTCGTTAAGTCTGACTAGGGCTTATATGAAAGTCAGACCTAAGAAGTTATTTAGGGTAAAGCGTCCCGAGTCTGATGTATTAGAGGAAAAATTAAAACATTTTCTCTAGTCTGTTGTTTAACAGGGGTTAAATTGGTAAAAACCCATACCTAAAATTTGGGGTTTGTTTAAGACAGGCTAGGGAAGATTTTATGCTTCCACCCACTTTAGGCGTGAAATTTCCCCCAAAATCCCCATTAATTGTTTCTACCGCCTGCTATATGTAGAACTCTCTCACACCCCTATCCTTCTTTCACTTTCTCGAACTCTCTCAGCTCTGTATAAAAAAAAACAGAACTCTCTCAGATCTCTCCAAAACCAAAAACCTATTTCCCTATTTCTGACCAAAATCAAGGATTAAACCAACTATTTGTTTACTGGTTCTTGTAAACTGATAGGTAAGTTAGGGTTTTAGTTATTTCATTGCTGATTTTCTTTAAATCTCATTCTAGGGTTTTACTGATACTTGAGTTCTGTTTTCTATTATGTTAGGTGAAGCTGGATTCTCAAGAACTTAAGGTATTACAGTTTGGTTTCATTTGTTGTGTATGAATTTTTGATTTTAGGTTTTAATTTATTTATTTTATTGTAGAAACAGAAGCCGGATTTCTCAAGAATTTAAGGTATAGCAATTTGGGTTTCAGTATTTGTGTTTGAATTTTGATTTTAGGGTTTTAAATTTCATGATTTAGGCTTTTCTTGTTTTGTTTTTGAAGTTTTTTTTAATGATTTTTGTTGCTGCGTTTTGGGGGTTCTTTAAATGTGATCTTTCTGTTCTTAGTCTATTACCTGCCTTTCAAATATAAGGCTATATTTTCCATGCTTACTTTTTGGTTAGATGGTTGTTCTTTGTTTAGTTGCATTTGTTGGCTATGACGGTGATGTTTGGTTCATACCCGATCCTTGCAAATGTATGAAAAAGTGTGACTGAGATCTATATTAAACCCAAATCTCTCAAATCGAAGCTTAATCCTAATCCTCACAAATTAAACCGAAACCCATGAATCAGCAGAAATCTAAAGGAAACCCTTTCTTTTTTAACCCTAGATTTATATTTGCTTTGCTCCAGAAATCCAAAGGAAACCGTCATCTCATATATGCAGCTTAAAAATCCAAGAAGAAGATATTGTTGGGTAGAAAACCCATTCTTGTTACTTGATTCTGCAATTTTATTGATGCTTATTGTAATTACAGAAGTTTTAAAGCATGGGTTTGCTTTTGTTTTCAGGGATTTAAATTCAACTACGTCTATGTTGCCTAATAGACATTTAAACTGTTAAATGGAATTCATACTAACTTCATTTTGTGTTTGTTCTTTCAGAAATATATAGATCCATAGAGCTTTGAATAATAGGGTACCGTAAAAGCTTTTGTCTTCTCTGATATAGTACTAGATTTGTTGCTTAGCGAAATGATTTTAATCTGTTGTTTGTAAGCATTGCTCGCGGTGTGGAAACAAGCTGTTTGAGAAATTTCAATATCTTTGTCATGTTATGCACTGGACGATAACTCTCCCGGGTAATCTCAGTCTCATCTCTTAAATGAACCTCCTTTTTCTTTGTAATGTACATTAATAAGATTTCGAGAGTACACGTTTTCTTTGTAATGTGCATTGTTAAGAGTTTGAGAATACTTTTTTGTTTCTAAAGGTACCAAGCTCCATTGCATGTAGAGCATCTTAAGATGTAAACTCATCTTGTTAGACCACTGATGGTAATGAAGATGTGATTCCTTGCGATTTAATGGAGGATTTAGCTTATACTTTCTACATTTGACACTTAGATTCCCATGAAGGAGGACGTGGTGGTAGTGGCAGGGGACATGGCGATGGAAGAGGTGGGTTCATGAATAATTATCAAGATCTTAACAAATGCTTACATATTATAATTATGGAAGGTAATAGTTACTCATTGTTCCTTGCTCACGTAATTTTCTTGAAAAACAGAAAATGGAAGGTATTCAAACTGGGACAAGGAGGTGGATGAGTCAGAGACAGTGGCAATCACGGTAAACATTATCGATGTCTCACACAAAGCTTAAAAAGTAGATTATCCCTTGCTCATATAATTATCTCGAAACAGAAAATGGTGGGTTTTCTAACTGTTAAGCGCTATTACAGTCTTAGATATTAAAGTATTACCAATAACTTATGAAATGCTATGTATCATTCTTTGCTTAATTACGGGGTTATCTTGAAACAGAAAATAGTGGGTAATCCAACTGGGGACAAGGAAGTGCGCAAGGCAGAGGCTATGGCAATTATGGTAAGCATTTCTAAGAGTGTTTCTATGTCTATGTTAACTGCACGATGCATACAAGAATTTTCTGCTAATTATTAATGCCCCTAAGATTAGCGACTATTGCACGCCTCTATTTTTAGGTAGAGTTGTAAAGAACAATTTTTAATACTAGGCACATTTTTCTGCAGTATAGAAATGTTGTTTTGTTTGTTTTTATCAGTCTGTTAACATAAGCTATTCTGCTTTTGTGTTCCTTTCTCCATTAGTGACTGAATGCTTTGATTATTTTGTGGTTTCAGGTTATTACATACTAGAAATCAAACAAGCATTACAAGGAACCATATGGAAGCAATAAAAGGGGCAGGGGCAGTCATGTTATTACCAAATGGTGAGACATTTGCTCAACTATTCATAATTATTGTTCGTTTCTTGTTCATGCTTCTGAGATGATTGAGAAAGCTCTTTCATCTGAACTAAGATCCGTCTGCGAAATGGGTTTCAATTTACTTCCAAGCATAATTGTTACATATAGCATGCTGATACTTCCCTTCAAAGTATGTAGTGTCAAAGTTGTTTCAAAACAGTATTATACAAATCTTATAAGTGACCAGATGATGAACCCATGTAGTTTTTTTTTTGTATAGTTTACTATTTCGATACATTTCTTTCTCTGATCCTGTTTTTTCCTTGTTTGCAGGCTTGAAGTAGCTCTACTCCTTGTTATTTCCATAGCTTATGGTTATTCAAACGGTGCCATGTGTTGGTGGTATAGGTTATGTCACTAGTGGAAATAGGCCGTTCTACGACCCTACACGGTATGTAGTAAAACACGCAATTACGACGCACACGATCAGTAGCATAAAGGGTAGCATCTCAGCCGTAGTATTTTTCTACGACTGTGTATCAAGGGTAGCAAAGAAACGACGCGCATTAACCGCGGTATATTTACTACCAATAAAGTCAGTCGCATCCATGATTCTGAATATTAAAAGAAATGGAATCAGCTTCAGCTGAATCCCTTCAGTCAGAAGCTGAATCCATCTGTCTCATTCAAATTGAATTCAAATTATATTGAAATGAATCTCAAATTTAAATTCAAATGAAAGTCAAAGGAAAGTCAAATCAAATTCAAATTCGAATTCAAATTTACAAATGTAAATGAAACTCAAATTCAAATTTATAAATTCAAATGACATTCAAATACAAGTGAAATAAAACTCAAATTCATCAAATTCAATGACATTCTAAATGAACTGAAACTCAAATTCATCTAAAGTGACTCAAAATACAAATTTAGGTAGGCTAGGACTGCGCCACAGCGGTACCGGCCAAAATGTCTCATAGGGGTCTCACCTTAGCCTGCCTGCGGGCTCTTCGGTTGTAGTGCAACCTTTAACTTTAAGGGCTTGCGGCGCAACTTGTTGCTCGCTTGCCTGCTACTTCAATGTAATAGTGTTAACTTAATATTATCCCTTTAATCCCAAAAAAAATTTAGGTTCAAATTCAACAAAAATAAGGATTAAAATCCTGAGTTCACACAACCAAAAAAAAAAAAAATCCTGAGTTCACCCCAATTCTGTTACATATTTCTAATAATGACTCCAATCACTCCTGCAGCACATTGAACAACATTCTGACCTGCACATACAAGAGAGAAATCAGTAGTCAATACCACTGCAAGAGAGAACTTTATCAAGGACAATGAATTACTCATTATACAACAGTTTAGTGCATTCAGCACTAGCAAGGATTACTACAGTTTACACTTTCACTAGCAAGCATTCAACACAGTGCAATTTCAGGCCACGACTATGTAACTGACAGTTGCCTTCAAGTACTAACAAAAACAAATTCAACTTAAAGGCAACTGTCAGTTTCTACTTTTTTGAATGATGGATGCACATACTTATCTTTAGTCTCATTTTTCTTAGTTTAACTCTTGTTACAGTTTCCAGAACTGTGAACAAACAAATAAAAGAAAGTAACAAAGTTAGATGTACAGCTAAAGCAAGCAAAACTGAAAGTGGGAAAGGAAAATACATACACATAACATAAATTAAACAAAAAAAAAAATGGCAGTTCCAACTGCAATATCGATATCTAAACCTTAAGTTATGATAACTAAAGATACCGAAACCATGACATCTGTTTTCTATAACTCACTAACATGTTAATTCAAAGATACGCTCAAAGAACGTTTCGATATACTATGAACAATTATGTCGCACCATGTGACTTCTTGTGAGGTTGTCCATTTCTGATAAGAAAAACAGCAATCTAACACTAGATTCCAACTGTTATGTATGTTTCCACGATATGCAGAGGGTGGACCATATATAATGTGGTTACCAAAGACAAGAGTAAGCAATACCTTGGGCATCCGTAAATGGTTCTGCAAAGCATATTCACACTTCACAGAGCTTGCCAATTTTTCCGATATCATTCAGTTCCCTGCACCCTACCAAATTACACATTAAGAGCAGTGAGCAATTGATCTTTGAAAGCTGATAACATGAATAGACAATATTAGCAAATAAGAGAAAGAAGGAAAAGAACAAAAAATCTCACCACAACTTCTTGGTTCCTTTGGGACATCTCAGCATTCACAACTTCATAGGTTGACAGCACCAGCAACGTGAGCTCACTTAGATCCATGGTGCTTGCTCTAAGGCCTCGCCACACTTTGGGACAATCAACACAGTAGAATTCTACAGGATAAGCAAACAAATAAACTTTACATCTTGTTTAAACAGTGAATCTCATATACAATAATTTCATTCACTCAAAAAGTTCAAAGACGACACTATAACAACACTATAAAACCATGATTCAATAAACAAAGTTGAAGGGGACATCTTTGTCACTTTGATCATTCATTTTCAGAGAAAACAGGAACTGCCCCAACATATAGCTGACCGCTCGCAACCAAACAAATATAAGGACGAGAGGCCAGGAGTTCAGCTAATATTTACATGCCACAAGGCCTACCAAAGTAGTGCATAAATCAATGCAAACTGAGGCCAGGAATTCAGCTAATATATACATGCCACAAGGCCTACCAAAATATAAAGTAGTGCATAACTCAATGCAAACTGAGGTCTGACTACCAAAACTCATCATAACTCAAGCTCCCAATATTCCATTTAACTTAAAAATATGTGCATATTCTCATGAGTCAAGACTACTATACAGTGTTACACTTGAAAAGAATACATCTCACTGACTACATTACTCAGTTAGCCTGGATTTTGTTTCAAGACCAAAGCTACTCATCCATGAAAGGAAAGAAAGGAATCTCTCCACTGTGAGGCACTACTCGGTACTCATGTAAGAATACACATGATGACAGATGCAACCACTGACTAGCCTGGATCAGTGTTACACCCTGCAGGATACGAATTTCTACACCTAAAAAGACAACTCCCATCCTCTCTTTTCATCTACACCTAACAAGACAACTTCCATCGTCTTTTTTCATCAACACAAGCTCTAAACCATGGCACAATAAGGATAGGCATAACAGTATAACACCAACATCGCATAATCTAAACCATGGCACAATAAGTATAGGCATAACAGTATTAACACCAACATCGCATAAAACAATAATTCATTCCACACATCTAAAACAACATAGATTTGCATAACGCAAACTGACTTGGCATGGTAAGCACATCAATTTTGAGAACTCTCATGTTCTTCATTCACATAATTTAGCACATAAATCCTACAGCCTTAAAACATGATATAAACTAGCAACCCCACCATGGATAAACTAAAACATGTATTGGTATAATATACAAGCATTCTCTCTGGCAAGTTTAAACTAGGAAGTCATGCTGAAACCCTTAAACTAGGAGGTCAACATAAATTAAAATACCAATATCTCTCATTGTCTAACTATTCAACCCACAAGATGAATCTAAAATCTAAAAGTGAATCCTTCATTTCAATTGGAAAACCTTAACTTGCTTCATGTAAGCCTTCTCCGTCTGTACAAATCAAAAACATACAAGCACAATCAAAATCAACATTAAAGACACAGATCTACAACCTTGACCAGAAAACAAACAATTTCAAAACCACAATCAGTAAAGAGAGTAAGAAATCATACCATTCCAGACTAAGAAGCACTAAATATCAGGAGATCTTATCCCAGATGACCTAAAAACAAAACCAAAATCAAATACCATGAAAGATATATCAATCGAAACTGAAAACCAAATGCAATAATTAATAAGGTTAGGGTTTTATACCTGATTCTTCTTGTTAAGCGAGTTTCAAAATCAAAAAAATCGACCTTCTAGGGTTTCCAAATCAGAGATAGTAAATATTCCATGAGATTAGGGTTTTTTATACCTAAACAAGAAAATCCTAATCACATGGAATAGAAATCGATCTTCTTCGTTCTGGTAGTTATCGATCTTCTTTGTTCTGGTAGTTATCTCTCATAAGGGAAGAGAGATGGTTGTGTGGGTGAGTTGTGTGGTGGTGGTGGCTGAAGTTAGAAGACGAGAAGTTTAAGTCGCTGTGTTAGGATTTTGAGTTTGAGATCTGTAGGTTTTCGATTATAAACCTAACCTAGATAGCAGCAGAGAGACGAGAGGGAGAAAAATCGAGAGATGGAGAAGAAGAATAAACCTAACCTAGATAGCAGCAGAGAGACGAGAGGGAGAAAGAATTTGTGAGCCATTTATTTGGGCTCATGGTGATAGTGATATTTTTCGGATTTTTGGTCAATTTGACTAAATGGTTGGGATCATCGGTAGTAATAGGGAAGTTTAGAGGATAAGGTTTTTTTCTGGGTATACGACCCCATATATGGATGGCTGACTTTTTGACTCATTTGACTAATTTTTTTGTCAACTTTGACTTCTATGGCAACAACTATAGTATAGGGTGGAATAAGGGTGGTAAAAAGTGCTTATAAATCATCACATAATAGGGGTGGCATAATTTTTACTAATTTTGTCTATTTTATTTCTAGTGTTGCCACCCTTTTTAATGGTCAAAACACTAGCCACCATTAATGGGGGTCATATCATAGGGTCGTAATATGGGGCAAATCCACTAGTGTGTGGTCCCGTTACTGGAGTTTTCAAAGAAACCAATCAACTAGCGTTTACCTATATGCTTTGTTGTGTATACAATTGCAGTTAGTGAGTGTATTTTCAAGTTTCATATTTTGAACTTGGGTAATTTTAAAATGTTGAATTTGTAAAATTGAATATCGTTTTTAATATAAATGTTCACTTGGTTTCATACTAACTTAATTTCTGATTTTGTTCTCAATTTGGATAATATTTTAAGATTCATCAGCTGAATCTAGAGCTGATTCAGCTGAATCAAATCTATTTTTTTTTTATAAAATATAATCGAATAAAAGACTATTTCTATCTGTTTTATCGAATAACTGATTAAGGCAAACTTTTTTTCAAACAATAAAGGCATGATAGAATCAGACTTATTTTAAAATAAGTCTTCCAGGATACACATGATAGAAACATACTTATTTTGGGTTATTAAGTCTGATCCTGACATGCTTAACATGGCCATTTTCCACTAGTGGATTTCCTTGAACTGAAGTATGAGCCTCATTAACTACAGAAGTTACGCTGCAGCAGAGAAATGTATGGATCAGAAACAACAAGAACAAACAATAAATACCAGGAAAAATTGAGATAACAAAATGATTACATTGAGGAGGTTTCTCCTTTGCATCTCAAATCCCACAGAGCAAATGATCCATCTCTTGAACCACATACAACAAGATCTGACAAAACAAACAAACACTAGATCAATTAGACATCCCAAGTCTTTCATAAGGATCAAATAACTCAAAAGCGCATTCACTTACCAGGTTTAGATGGGTGGGCACATACTGACTTTACACTTTCTGTATGACCAGTCAAAACACCAACACATTGTCTTTCTTCCACATTCCAAATTTTATCTAATATACCAAAAATTTATATAACACATTAGTTCAGTTTTATAAAAAATTTCAGTCATACATACAACTCTATTCAACAAGCAATCACATATTACTGAATCAACATAATTAAACGTCATTTAACTTACCTTTTGATCTCATGAAGCTATCAAAAGGTGAGTTTTATTATGTAAAAGCAACAACATTTGTAGATTCAAAGAGTGATAAAGAAACTAGTATAAGTAAAAAGCAAAAGCACAGACACTGCGAACCATATGGACTCTTACCGTTGAACTGTTTCTAACTTGAGCAGCCAATCGGCCCAATCCAGCAGGAATTGGGAAAATATACACACATTATATATCTTTCCAGTTAGGTGTGCTCCTTCACAATCAAGAGAGTCTGCCAGAAAAGACTGTACCGAATATGCACATTGAACCAGCTGCTTGTGCGTCTGAAAGGAGTTGAAAACAACAAGCGTACTGAATAACATTTCTAGAGCTTCGGCTCAAATTTGACCCCCCAAATAGCATTCACAGTTGTATAAAGCGTTCTGCTGGGAACGTAGTTGAATGGTACATCTGACGTTAGGCGCACCGACATATGTGTCTGAAGGCCAAGCGCACTAGTATCATTCGTCAGTGTGAAGCGCACCACATTGATGCGTCTTATCAGCGCAGTATAAGAGTCCGCCCACTATGGAACACATTATTAGGATGCGCCTAGAGTAGTGGGGCGCATTATTATGATGCGTCAAGAGCATTGGGGCCATTTTTGGTTGCGCCTGATAGTGGCACGCATGGTGATGAGCCGTCACACTGGAAATGCTTCTCAGTACTCCGCCTGTTATAAAACGCCTTATCACAATGTGTCTGTACTATCCACTTAATTACGCCTATTGGTGAAACGCATTATTCAACTTCATCTTTGGTCTGGCTCTGGCACATAAGACACTTGGGATCTGCTATAAAATAGCATCCGCTACTACACTTCTTTTCCAAAATCTCATTTATAAATGCCCAATATGCGATAGCCTTTGGCATTTGACACGCTCAACATTGTTGATGCTCTTAGCTTTAGAGCAAGCACTATGGTTCCCATTCAATAGAGAATTCTCTATTGAATAGAGATAGGCAACTATTATGGTGCAAAATTTCCCTATTCAATAGGGATAGAGAAGGACTTCTCTATTGCCTGCTACCAATTCATAGCAGGCAATAGGAATAGAGATGCGAGGCAGAAATCCAATTCCCGCAGGGCTTAAATCCAATTCCCGCAGATAACTTTTTACGGAAACTCGATTTCCGCCCAAAAGTCCTGCGGGAATTGGATTTTAGTCCCATAAATATTACCGTTTGACCTTTTTTTCCTTACACCCCCTCTACACCTCAACATCTAACCATCCATCTTTCTATTTTTTCATGACCGTCAGATCCCCAACGACTCTTTTTTCAAAATTCGAAAAAACTATCCGTTG
>JAJJMA010086184.1:5845-24908 GCA_023529015.1 Papaver nudicaule
GAACATATGAACTGCTAGTACTGCCCAAAGGTGTTTTAGTAGGGTTATATGTGAACTGGGTAGAACAAAATAGCTTGTAATATTTGATTAAATATGAATAACCCTTACCCAAAGGCATGGAAGTGTTTGTATCGAACTGAATCTTGATAAGTTAGTTATGTGGCTAATTTTAATTGTGTTAGGGAGGTGAATTGTATGTTCCTTGTACTGCCCAAAGGTGTATATTGATATTCTTCACTGTCCTGTAGAGTGGAAGGCTTGCAAAAAAAAATAATTAAAACACTCTAAGTATTTCAGTTGTACCCTATGACTGATTTACATGTCTTTGATGTACAATGAAATTGTATTTTCATCGATAGATAGAGTGTTTAACCCATTGTGATAATGGTTAACTGCTAACAGTCATGGATGGGACTATCGTTCAGCGACATTTCACTGGAATTGAACCACTAAGTGGTTCAAATTTAAATAAGTGGAAATCACAACTTGATATTGTTTTGGGATGTATGGAATATGACATTACCATCACCGAGGATGCACCTGAAATTCCTGTTGAGGATGCACCAAAAACTGCTAAGACAAAGTATAAGAAATGAGTAAAAGCTAATATAATGGCAATGATGATCATTAAGTTCGCAATAGGAGATGATATTCGAGGTGGAATTCAAACAAAGGATACTGCAAAAGAGCTAATTGAGGAGGTAACAGATCAATTTACTGGATCTAAGAAGGCACTTCAGTTTACTTATTTAACCAAACTCATCTCTCTCAAGTATGATGGTCAAGGAAATGTTCGTGAGCACATTCTTAAGTTGTCTAATCTTATCAATTCTTTTAAGGAGTTAGAAATGGAATTGGGAAGTGATTTTCTTTTTCACTTAGTTGTGGCTTCTCTTCCTCGTTCCTTTGAGGCTTTCAAAGTGAACTATAATGCTCAAGAAAAGAAATGGACATCCAATGAGTTGATTGCTTATTGTGTAATGGAAGAAGAACGCCAGAAACAAGGAAAGGTTGAATCTGCCAACTTAGCTTATCATGGAGCAAATAAGAAAAACTTTAATAAGAAAGGTTTAAAAAAGAACTTCAACAAGAAGAATGGATCTGATCAGGTGGTGAATGATAAGAATGGATCAGATCAAACCTCTAATTCTACCAAACCAAAGAAAAGTAACCCAAAACTGGCTGGTGAAATTGAATGTTACTTCTGCCACAAAGGTGGACATATTAAGAAGGATTGTTACAAATACAAGGAGTGGCTGGAGAATAAAGGAGGTAGTAATCTTGACTTTGTTAGTTTTGGAACAAATTTATTAGGTACTCCTAGTAATACTTGGTGGATTGACTCTGGTTCCTCTGTACATATTTCTAATTGTTTGCAGGGGTTCGTAAGCCAACAGAAACCAAGGGCTGATGAGAAACTCTTCCTTGCGAATTCAGATCCAGCTAAAGTGGAGGTGGTGGGAACCTTTAGGCTGATCGTAGACGGCGTTTTTATTTAGATTTATAAGAAACTTTTTATGTTCCAACTATTAGGCGAAATTTAGTTTCTGTTTCTAGATTGGATGATATTGGTTATGGTTTTATGCATGAAGGAGGTAGACTATCTCTTCGATACAATATGCAGAATATTGGTTTTGGTGTTTTAATAGATGGGTTTTATAAGTTATCTTTGGATACTTGTTATTCTTCATCATTATTATGTATGTCGATTGATTCCTTGGCTACTTCATCATCTGGTATGAAAAGAACTATACGTAAAATAAAAAAAAAACTCCTCAATGTTGTGGCATAAGCGACCAGGTCATATATCTAAACAACTCTTAAGGAAATTAGTTGCATATGGAATACTAAAAAACCTAGATTTTAGTGATTTTAATACTTGCATAGACTGTATCAAAGGAAAGTTGACGAAGAGTAGGAAATTAACCGTTACTCGCAGTTATGGTCTTTTGGAACATATGTGGACCATTTTCTACACCTTCTCGCGGTGGTCAGCGTTATTTCATATCTTTTATCATGATTATTCGAGGTACGCATATGTGTACCTTATCCATCATAAATCTAAAGCCTTAGACATGTTTGAGATTTGGGATATTTAACCGATGGTACCCAGCAAATGATTAATACCGGACTTTGGTATCTAATATTTCAACTATTAAGGGATGGTACCTGGAACAACCCTTGACTGTTAAAGTCCTGGTTTGACCGTCTTAATTTTTTTTTTTTTTAATAATAATCATTTAAACGAATAACATATTACAAATTTACCCAAATGTAAGAAGAGTGTAATTATGTAAAGGGATTTTTAAAGTTCTGATTAAAAATCAGTTTCAATAATCACGTCTATGTACTCATAAATACATGTAATAAGATATCAAAATAAAAAAACAAAGAACTTATTCTGGAGTTCTTCACTGATAATTAATAATGAATTCCCAAAACTCATCAATTATCAATCAGTGCCGCATCAAGACCACCCTCCACTGAACTCATGATGAACAATATACCCATGAACCCTCTTTGCCAAACTAAGGGCAATTCCTATGGAGCTGTCAAACAAATGCAGTTAGCATGGCCAGGTGGAGGGACAAACCTGTTTCGCCACTATGGAAACTTGTGCTCAACGGTCTAATAAGAACCGAGCGGTGTGACCTACGCCGAGCGGCTTAGGAAAGACCGCCAGCGGCGTACCTTAGACCGCTCGGCCTAACCTACGCCTTTTCCAACGGCTCTATCTCTCCCTATAAATACCTTCTTCTCCCCACTCTTTCCCTACAACAGTCTTTCCTTCTCTTCCTTGCTCTTCTTTGACATTCTCTGTACAAACTATGCTTCGTAACCTAAATCCCGCCAACATATTAAAAAAAAGAAACAAAAGGAACAAAAGAGCTCCACCGGCTCTAGTTGATGCCCAGAATTGGGACCAAAATCCAGAAGAATTCGATAATCCAGAAGTGTTGTCGGGTCCAAACCTAGTATACAACCATGTATCCACGAACCTTGAAAGGGACAACAGCTTCCTATTCTGACACAAAACTCCTACAAAACCATTCATCTTCGCCGACCGTAAAGCTTGGACGAAACACAAACATGTTAAGAGTGAGGGAGTGTTTTCGAAATGAATTCGAAGTGAACGGGATATGATCGTATTTATAGCCATTTTCTGAAGGCCTAAATAGGATCGAACGGTCTAACCCAGGCCGTCGGCGGCTTATCCTAAGTCGTTCGGTTCAGCTGAGGCCGAGCGGCCTGAGAACTGCCGCTCGGTACTTCCCGCGCCTCACCCGGCAAACCAACATTAATGTTGGTTTGCCTCTCCGTTTTCTCCCTATTTGATGGTTTGGCCACCCCATAGTGGCACCAAAATGTGCAAATCCTGGGTTTGCCCACCCCATAGGAATTGCCCTAAGAGGACAAATCAAAGAAATAATGCTAAGTTTTGTCAAATCATCCGGTTCAAACCTGAAACCACAAATCCGTGGTCTTCAAAATCTTCCCTAAAATTTCTCAGGCAAACCAAAACCCAATATACCTAAACGATACGAAAGAATGACAGCTAGTATCGAACGACAACAGTAACATCAGAACGACGGTAATCAAAATCATATTTTATCCTAATACATACAGTTTCCCATAAATCAGATGCTAAGCGAGTAGATCTTGTTTGGCAAATGCTAATTTCGTACATATTGATGATGCTGATGCTGCTACAATTTGTTTTGAAAATGATTTCTGCCTCTTTCTCTCTTAGAAATCCCATAAACTAAAATCCCCTAATTAAATCCCACAAAAATTAAAATCCCAATTTAGATTTCCATAACCTCATTCAGAAATCAATTTCAAGATCCAGAAATTAAAACCCATAGTCTAGAAATCATATTCAAGACAGAGAAATGAAAACCTCAACTGATTTATGAAAACCCCTAATATAACCTAATCCATAAAGAAAAACTGACATAACCCAAAATGTTCAACTACACAGCGTTAAGCCAATCACAACGAAAAGATATCAAGAAAGGAAGAGAACGGGACTGGAATGATTAAGAGGAATAAGAAAATAAAAGATAGTTGTTGGCTAGCAGTGATTAAGATATCTCCATTCTTGTATTTCATCGATTCATACCTAATAGAAATAAAACAAATCCTAGCATATTCAACTTTTGAATCATCTGGTCTTCAAATGACTTTCTTCTGGGCATATTTAGAAGTCTTTAGGGGTAGTCGTGTAAAAGACATGATTATAATTAATTATAAAAAATATATAACATAAACTTTTATATAACTGGGTCAAACCAAGACTTTGACAGTCAAAGTCAGGTCTAGGTACCATCCCTTAATATTCAAAATATTGGGTACCAAAGTCCGGTATTGGTCATTTACTGGTTACCATTGATTAAATAGCCCTTAAGATTTTTCATCTAGAAGTTCAAAAACAATTGAACAAAATGATTAAAATTGTTCGTTCATATCGCGGAGGAAAATACTATGGTAGGGCAAACCTAGAGGGTGTTAACCATGAGAATTTTTTTAAGTATCTTCAAGAACATGGAATAGTTCTGCAATACACAACTCCGGGTACCCCCGAGCAGCATGGTGTGGCAGAAAGACGCAATAGAAACCCATCAAAACATGGTCCGCAATATGATATGCCATTCTGATTTTTCCAAAAATCTATGGGGAGAGGCCTTAAAAGAACAGTTAACTTACATAACCGGGCTCCTAGTAAAGCAATACCAAAAACCCCATTTGAGCTTTGGACAAGAAGAAAACCAAGTCTTCACCACCATCATGTGTGAGGTTATCCAGCAGAGGCGAGAATATATAATCCAGATATTAAGAAGTTAGATCTAAGAACTATAAGTTGTCGGTTTACATGATACCCAGAAAGATTCAAGGGTTTTAGTTTTTACTGTCCGACAAGGTCTACACAAATAGTTGAGACAAATAACGCTAAGTTTCTGGAATTTGGTGACGACAGATTGGATCATCGAGAAGTAGTGTTCGAGGAAGTTATAGATGACATATCTATCTCTGGAAATTCCTGGTGCATTGGCTAGTTTACCCACTTTAGGTATTTTTGCACCTATAACTCCTACAGTAGATGAACCAATTAATCATCCAACTGTTGAAGCAATTATACCTTCGTCTTTGCAAGTAGTTGAGCCTCTTATACCTGGGACTAAAGAAGTTCTTCGTACTGATCCTCTTATGCAAGCTTAAGAAGAACTTCATGTTAATGAAACAGAAGCGGTAAGAAGATCAACTAGGATAAGAAAACCAGCAATAGATCCTCAAATTTATAAAACTACTTTTCTTACTGAAGGAGATTTCTAAGAAACTGATGATCCATCAAATTATGCCGAAGCAATAAGTAGTAATATGGCGAAAGAATGAATAGAAGCTGTGAAACAAGAGCTAGAATCGATGTTTAAGAATACATTTTGGGAGCTACTACTGTTGTCATAAGGTGTTAATGTTATTGGGTGCAAATGGGTTTTTAATACAAAGAGAGATGCTGATGGGAAAGTGGAAAGACGTAAGGCACGTCTAGTTGCAAAAGGATATAATAAGAAATGGCTTGTTGATTATACAAAAAATTTCTCTCCCGTTTCAAAGAAAGATTCTCTTCGACTGTGTTGGCTTTGGTAGCACATTTTGATCTAGAACTCCACCAGATGGATGTCAAGATTGCATTTTTAAATGGAGACCTACAAGAGGATATCTGCATGGAGCAACTTAATGGATTTAAGAAAAAGGAAAAAGAACAACTAGTGCGTAAGTTGAAGAAGTCCATTTATGGGCTAAAACAGGCTTCTAGGCAATGGTATTTGAAATTTGATCAAGTTGTTGTTGGTTTTGGTTTTAAGGAAACCCTCATGGACAAATGTATATACTACAAGATCAGTGGGAGGCATTTCATATTTTTAGTACTATACGTGGATGATATATATTGTTGACCAGCAATGATATTAATCTCTTACTTGAAACCAAGCGATAGTTTTGATATGAAAGACATGGGAGAAGCATCATATGTTTTGGGGTATAAGATTTAAAGGGACAGGAAGACTGGCGTACTTGGATTGTCACAAAATGGTTACATTGATAAGGTTTTGAAAAGGTTTAATATGCAAAATTGTGCACCTGGAGATGCACCAGCAGTGAAAGAAGATGTTTTTAGCAAGAGCCAATGTCCGAAAAATGAAATCGAGAAAAGGCAAGTAGATTCTTTTGAGTATGCATCAACTGTAGGGATCGTTTGATATACTTGATGATATGTTCCAGACCCGATGTAAGTTATATAGTTGGAATGCTTGGTAGGTACCAACAAAATCCAGTATAGCTCATTTGAGAGCTGAAGATTCTAAGGTATTCACAGAGAACGAAAGACTATGTGCTTGTGTATAAGAGATGTGCTGAACTTTTAGAAGTTAGTGGATATACGGATTCTGATTTTGTTGGTTGCCTAGATATTTTTAAGTGAACTTCTGGATATATATTACGCTCGCCGGTTTCGAGTCGGTGCAACATGCTATTTGGTTGAAGAATTTCATTACTGAGTTTTCAGTTGTGGATTCCATAAATCAACCAATAAAGATCTTTTGTGACAATACATCTATCATAAGATATGTAAAGAATGATAACCCATCCAGCAACAACAAGTATATTATGGTTAAGTTTTTATCTGTGAGAGAAAAGAGCCAAATGGGACTCATTATAGTTTCCTATCTCTCTACTGACTTGATGACTGCAGATCCCTTAACCAAAGGGCTTCATCCTAGAATTTTCAAAGAACATGTGTCCCATACGGGAATTTATGAATCACTAGATGCCATTCTTTAGTGGAAGTTAGAAACTCACTAGTTATTTTCAGTAAAACTGGAAGTAAAGTTTGTTTTGCTTAAGGATCAGTTGAAGTATTTTTCACTAGATGTCGTTCTTAGTGGGAGTTTCTGAATCTCATTGTTTGCATTCAGTAAACTAGTAACTAGCTAAGAATAGTTTGTTTAAGTTTCAGTTGATGGTATTTTTCAGTGGGAGTATAACAATTCCATTTCCTTAGCTTGCTTTCAATGGAAAATTAATGAACTGTAGGTTCATTATGGTTTTAGTAATATATATATTAAAGTATTTTCATATGACTTTTCATTCAGTGCAGTAAGTCATAGGGTGATTCTTTTTAGAATAAGTTTGTTTTTTCATTTGATGCATCATGTACAGTGACATATACAGTAGCCTGAGAAAAGCTTGAATGAGCTCTGATTATGCTTGGGGTTAGACATGGGAAGGCACCATATTGTCAAGCCTTCATCCTTGATAGCTGGCTAATGTATATTACAAGCGGTGGCAATAATCTATTGGGATGACATACACTCGGTTGTGAAGCACAAACTTTATGGATAACACATTTATGGTTGCGCTCAATACTGTGTTATATATCTACGCCACCTCAATAGCCACTGTAAAGATTAAAGATGGCCTGAGAATCATAGCAATGCTAAGACTGAGAGAGTGTACTGACCTTACATCATACTGAATGTTTGTGTCTTCATTGTCCACCTTAGTGGTGTTGTTTAATTTAGGTGAAGGCAAAATAATCTATGTATTCTGCCTAATGTGACTGATTTCCTTAAAATATATGGGTGGCCACCCGGTTTTCAAAAGATAGAGATCCAGTAATATTTTCATAAAACAAAATTGATGTTTAGCATTGACCAAGTGGGATAATGTAAGATATCCTATCTGTGTGTTCAATACTAAACATGAGAGTTTACAAAACCTGGGTCTATAAGTCACATTAGCGTGTCAGAATGAGATAAGCCAAGCAATTGTTGCAACTCCCTAAATTGCCCGGTGTGCTAAGAGTTTCTAATTGGTGGTGTTACCCTTATATCTCTATAATCTCGTAATGTGTTAGGATTAGAGAGTTATATATAAAGGAGGGGATTCCCTCTTCTCATCGTACCATTGTTACACGTATTCCATATACAACAGATTTCGACAAAGAAGAGAAGACTCTATTCTCAATCTAAGTTGCAGGTGCTTATACTTATGCCGGTGGTTAAAGCTCTAGCACATAACTAGGTACACATCTAAACTTGACTTCTGTTTATACTCATATTTTAATCTCTGGCAAGATTCTGAGTGTGTTTGTGTTGATTTCCAAGCTTACATAAACCTTGCGAGGTGACCCTCATCCCCACCCTTGGATCTATAGGAAGATGTATATTTGTGGGGTGTTGTTGTTCCTGTTTGCCAAAAGTCTCCCTAATACATCATTGGTCCGCATTTTGTAGCCGCATTTTGGTAGACCACATAAGTGTTTTGATGAGGTAAAAATTGAAAGTGCTTGTTGGACACCAAGAGTGGACACCAAATGCAACCCCATTAGGTGTCACAAGCCTGAGCCGTCGGATTGGTTTGATGCCCCCACCACATGGAAGAGCAAAGGGGTCATATTTGTGGTATGTGAGTTGGTGTCTAAATTGGTGTCTATTAAGCATTTTCCGGTAAAAATGCAATTGTCAGTATTGTATAGCCTACCAGTAGCCAGAGGACAAAACCCGCGAAAACTTTTTTTTTCTTCTACGCATTTAGACAGGCTATCCGGCTATTGACACCATTTGAGGGATGCAATAGTACCCTAACATCAAAGATTATGATCTGAGATCAATGATCATAATCATGCCTATGCAATGCATGAGATCAATGACCACGAGATTATACCACCTAGTGGTAGTGGAGGTTATGAATCTAAAGCATCAGACTGTGATATACAACTAGAAAAGAGTGGTGGTCCTCCATTTAACGGCGTTGATCAATGATATGAACCTAACCCAGGTAAGTTGAAACCGTCGGATGTTTCTTTTTTTTTTTAGAGGTCGAAGTAAGTGGTGGGAATGTCCTTGTGTTCGTCAAAAAAAAAAGAAAGAAAATTTGGAAGGTTGCATTGAGTAGTAGCTTTTGGGAAAACCCAAATCACATTGGAAGTGTGATTTAATTTATGATTAATCAAAATCTGGACGGCATTTACAAGATGTATATGCTCTGTGAATGTCGATTCCAGTATTTTTATCTGTTAGTTATATGTCCAAGAATTATTATATTAATCTCAAACCTTGATCCCCGTTTTCCTTTAAACGATAATTTTCGTTGAGAAACTTTACTTCCACCCCCGCTCTAATTTAATCGATCTTTGTGTAACGCATCATTAAACTGTCACGGGGGATAGGTGATGCATGCTGGATAAAGTTATGGGTTCTCACACACATTGCCATAGGAAAGTCAGAGGGAAATGATTCCACTTGTGGATGTGCCTGTTGACTGGCCGTTAAACACGATAGTTTCTGATGATGATGATCGTTAAGATGTTGATGCTGACTACTCATATCACTCATATCAGAGATGTTGCTCACAATATACAAACTGTGTTTCACAATTTTCGGCTACTGAAATGAACAGGTGGGGTGAAGTCAAGCAACTCTTCCCCTTCCCACGTAGGTTCGTTCTAAATTTATTAAAAACAAACGGAACCGAAAACGACCAAAAACACCCTTCTTATGGGAAACTACGTAAAAGGTAAGAGACCGGCTATTTCGTACTTGTGACTCATAAATACATATCTAAAAAGCCGGTCAACCGTCTCTCCCGGGTAAAACTCTGTCTCTCTATCTCCCTCCCTCTCCCTCTCCCTCTCCCTCTCTAAAACAGTAATACTTCTCTCTTTCATCAGCTAAGAAATCGGGGTTTCTAAAAAAAGAAAACAAATCCAAAATATGTTTAGAGAAACAAACACTGTGTAGTTTTCATGGCTATCAGAAACCAGATAATTCTGCTGGCCATCACTTCTAAAGTATAATTTCATCGTCAACGTCATATTCAACAAACCCATTCTCAGAAAAACCAAAAAAAAAAAAAAAAAAAGAGAATGAGTAAAATCAGCAGGAAATTCGTTAGAATAGAAATGAAATGGAGATTAGTATTGAAAAGGGTGTCAATATTTCGCCAATTCTTTAGATTTCTGTGTGACAGAGTTTTGATATGTTCCTCATCTTTAAGTGGTGGTGGTTGTGGTAGTAGTAATAGTAAATCACATAGATTCCGAAGATTAAATCGTTCTGTTTCTTCTCCTTTTCCTGTTCCTTCTTCTGTTGCTGTCTCTGAAACTGGTTCCTCATCTGCTCCTACACATCTTCACCATCATGACCCTCTTACACCAACTACCTGTATGACTCATGATTATGAGACTGATTCTGACTTGGTTGCTTTGAAAATTAGTCTTCTTGGTGATTGTCAGATTGGTAAAACCAGCTTCGTGGTAAGTTTCTTTTTACTTTCTTTTTTTATCAAACTTAACTTTTTTTTATTAGAATTTGTTGGATTATTCTGAAAATGGGTTCTCATTCAATTAATTTTAATTTTTGATTTTGTAGATTAAAAGTGTAGGGAGTGATGAAGAGAAAAGATGCTTAAACATGTCAGGATTAAATTTAGTTGATAAAATTTTCTCCGTCCAAGGTGCCCGGATTGCTTTCAGTATTTGGGATGTAGGAGGTATTATTTCTATACGTACCGTTGCATTTTAATTTTAGTATTGGTGATTAGTTAGCCAGGTAATGATAAAATTATCAATGTTAATTATAATTTGTGGGATTAATGAATAATGTAGGTGATTATGAATCGAAAAATCATGTCCCAATAGCTTGTAAAGATGCAGTGGCGATATTAATCATGTTTGATCTTACTAGTCGTTCTACTTTAAACAGGTATTTCTCCCTGTTCTTATTAGTTGTATCTTATCTGATTTATCGGTTAGCTAGCTAAGCTTGTTTAGTAAATCATGTTCTTCTTCTTGATTAAACACACATAGAAACGCCTTTCAATGTAGGCTTAAGGTTATTTTATTATCAAGAACATGCAAACAACTAATAAAGTTATATTCTTTTTTCTTGATTTACTTAATTAGTTTATAAAGTTTAATTACACTTCTATGGATCAAACTCATTAAAGATTTATTTAAGTAAATCTGGCTGTTCATAGAATAATCTATGAAGTGTACGTACTGTGATAACCTGGAACACAGCCGAGCCGATGCCTCTTAGTAGGGATATATGGTCAATTGTTAATAACTACTGCCTGATTTCGTAATGTTTTTTTATTACAGTGTTATTGGATGGTATCAACAAGCAAGAAAATATAACCAGGTATTCAAACTCTCCTAATTTCTTAGTTTCACTTCATTTATTTCATAGATATGTCAATAATTAGCATTTCACTGAGCAATGTTATCCTGGTTACAAGGAGGGTCTTAAAGGACTTTACCTATCATGGCCATTGGCCACTTCTTGCAGTTCTCTTTCGCAGAAAAAAAAATGAAAATGATTAAGCTGCGTCTTATTAACATATAATTAGTATCAAGTGTGTGATTAACTGTTCTTTCATCCTTTTATTCTCTTATTGTGTAGAGTGCTATTCCTGTATTAATTGGAACAAAGTTTGACGATTTCGTTCAACTTCCCTTAGCAATGCAGTGGACAATTGTTAGCCAGGTAGTTGTCTTTAACTTTCAATTATCCATACATGTGAATTTTTAATTCTGCAGACAATAACATATTTGTCTGGCATCCTGTCGCGATATTAGGTGTACATATAGTGTAAAATTAAGTAAGGTGCTACCACAAAATTTCACAAAAAGAAAACGAGTGCAGTATGACTCTGTATGAGCGGCCCTCAATGAAAGCTAACTGCATTGACAATTTCTGGTTAAAATTTGTACGGTTTCTATATCTAGCCTTAGGTGTTGTTATGGGGTGTCCCACCCCAATTGGACAGTTTTATTAGTTAGTTGCTTCAGATGTGGAAAGGTGACCTTTCTTTCTTTCAATAATTCAAAATTCTGATTAACAAATATAATTGTATTGTTTTTGAGTTGAAAACAAGAATAAGACTTGGGACTTTTAGGGATTTCAAATTCAGCTAACGATTAAGACAAACCATGGAAGAATGTCTGTCTTACTTTTCGTTGTTTTAGTTTAGTACAAAGTTATTCTCTTATCTGATATTTAATTTCAAGAATCAAATTACTAATCAGTAGATTTTTGTTTTTGGTTTTGTTGTAGGCAAGAACATATGCACAAGCTATGCAGGCGACATTATTCTTTTCGAGTTCGACACACAACATAAACATAAATAAGGTCTTCAAATTCATAACAGCCAAACTCTTTAACTTGCCATGGACAGTAGAGCGAAACTTAAATGTCGGAGAACCCATCATCGACTTTTAAATCGCAACGAAAGTTCCATGATACAAAATGGTGTGGCCGGTTCAGTTTTGTAAATAACACGGCCACACTTGCCGTAACTGGGTTGATTGCTCGATTGTTCAGTTTTTCTTGCTAGCTATTTTTTTTTTTTCCTTTTAAAGAAAAAATTGAATGGGAACAAGACAGAGAGAGACGGTAGTAGAGCTCGAAAGTCTCCATGTCTTAGAAATTCAAATACTGTGAAATTCTTTAACAAAAAAGAAAAAAGAAAGAAGAAAAGAGAGAAAAAAGAAAGAAGAAAATGTAGCATACATGCATTTTCAACAAAAGGAAAAGCGAGAAATCAAATATAGAGCATTTCTGTTTTATTATGCTCTTTGGCCTTTGCTTTCTTTGTGGAATATTGAATGAATTTTGGTCTTCAATAATTGAATTTTGCTTTCTGTTTAGCTTGTTGGATAGAGTGATCAAATTGGAGTTTTGAACATACTCCTAGGATTCGTGCACATTAGACAATTATATTGACTTTCGTTACACGATTTGGATGTATCTGGTAATGTTTACAGAAACATGTACCTACATATTCCGTTATTCTCACCGATTAGAGTAAAAGACGACGACCCTAGGGGCATATGTGGGGGGTGGTCGATTCAACCAAGGCGAACATCGGAATATGCATGTGTATGCTCATATTGAAAGACTCAGAGTAAAACTTTGTTTGAACACCATATGGTCCATATCTCCATGTAACATAGTCATAGATGGATGTTGATAAATAGAACTTCTGTAACACACGACTGAGGTTTTGTTTGGTGAACTTTTCACTGAAGCAAATATCCACCGGGTGAAGTGATGAGTAAATTAGCGGGGCACCGGAGATGATTCATATCTGTATCTATAATATAAAGGGAAGTGGTGTTTTGGTGAAGCCATTTTTCGCACGAAAAGGACCCGAAATACCCTCTACTTTTCGTTTATTCCCTCTCCTTCTTTAGGCATTTTTCGTCTATTTCCTAAATGAGTGAGGGCATAATTGACATTAAAAAAGTTAGTCTTTTTCCTTGGACCGGAATGCCCCTTCGTATTTTCACTTATTTTGCACAGGCATTTCTTTATTTTGGTTGTAAATTCTTTTAAAGAGAAGGGGTAAAATAGGCTAAAAAGTCTAAAATGCAAAGTTATCTTTCCTTTCTTCGTGTTTTTCGTCTCTCCGTAACCTTCCAGCCATAAACTCTCTCATCAATCGATGGAGAAATCTTTCACGCTTCACAAAAAATCAAATTCTTGAAGATCCACGGAGAAGTAACATACATCTCATCAATCTTAATTCCAAAACCCCTACAGGTATACATAGTTTTGATACAGTCATGATTTCGAAGTTAGGGATTTGTGTAGTTCGAATTAATTGTGTTGGGTTCAGTTATTTGGAATGATATTTTAGGGTAGATTGTTAACATTTTGGGTTTAATATATGGATTGTGTGAATTCTGAGAATCATTGGAAATGATTTTGAAGTTAGGGTTTAGAATCTGATTGTGTGATTCTGTTATTTGAATTTTTTGGGATATTTAGGGTTTTTGTTTGAATTTTGTTGATTGTTTGTGTTTGCTGCTGTAGAATAAGCTGGTGAATCAAACAAACTCGCTCACTATGACCGATAAGTAGATCAACGGGGATTTGGCCAAGGTAAGATTGAGTTTCTATACTACAGTTTTGTGTTTCATTTATTGTTTGATTGTGCAAACCTGAACAACATCACGACCAACAAAACCAGCAACAACATCACCACCATTGCAGACATTGGACTTATTTTCCATGATCACCACCATTCGAGACATTCGACCAATAATTGCTTCTTAATTGTTGCATTTGTCCAGTAGTTAAGAGGTATAGCCTTTGGATTTCTGTAAGGGTACTAATTTAGTTTATTTTTTATCTATTTTAATGTTAGGAACAAACCTTAAGGTTTGATCTGATAGTACGTTGCATACACATAGTACATACTCTAAGGCTCTGTGTATGTGCATATTTTGAGGGAAAAAATGGGTGGTTTAAGATTCTTAGGCCAACATTACACTTAACGGTCATAATAACATCGACAAAAATGTGGTCTAGCCCGAAATTTTGTTGTAAGGTATTTGTTGTACCCTACAGAAGAGTATTTACTATGGTTTCGTCAAGTCTTGAAAAATTGCTTTGCGCATCTAAACTTTCAAAGTTAACTTCAATGGCCTTAGCTTAATGTGTTGTGAATTATCTTATAAAATTGTTAGCCTACCAAAAAAACCTTCCCCTGCTGCCTATTAACCATATTGTTTTTGTTCTTCTTACTTTTACTGTGTGGACTGTATAGGACTGCAAGTAGCTAAACATGTATTTCTCCAAACTAGATGTATACTGCCGGAATAACTGTGCATATTTTTTCTGGGTCATCCTTAAGAACAGATTTGTATTCTGTCATCTTCTTGGTGTAGAAAATCAAAAGCAAAACCAATGTTTGTGTCAGTGTTTGATGATGCTTCACTGAATTCTCCATATTCACTGTGTCTATTATTCATTTTTAAAATAATTGTTTGTGCGTTTTCTGAATGTTGCAGGGCAAGCCTGTTTCAGTGGACACTGATGAGGATGATGAAATCCTCACCCTAAAAGATCGTCTTGATGCATCTAACCTTGATTTTTCTCCAGATAAAGGTAATTTAATTGCAGCGCGAGGGTGTATATTTCCACCACTTTATTCCATGCTTCTTTTGAGGTGTGCTTGATTTTATCTCTTTTTCCTATTTGTGTAATTATAGAAAGTGAACTTTTGCAGCCAAAAGAAGGTTATATCTCTGAAATTAATTCAGATGATGTAAATGATGAGCAGCTGAAAACCATCTCCGAGGAGGAAGAAGTGATGGTTTTGCTGCAAGTTCAGAGGCAGTAAAGCCAGAGTAGAACCAAGGAAGATAAAACCAACAAAGGAAAAGACACTTCGAAACCTGCTGAAGATGTTGGGATCTCACCCGAGAAGAAAGTTAAAAAATGAGGGAATTTGCACTAATAACATAGTAAAAAGAAGAGTAGTTTTATAATGGCTCTAATGGGAGATGGAAGTACTGGGCAAAACGTAAGGCAACTAATACAGTATGTAGTAAGAGATTTTGAGATAACATTAACGAGTAGTATTTAGTAATATTTAGTTCTGAAAAGAATATGCATTCAAGTCTCCCGCACCCAAATACAAGTCAAACTAAACTTTTGCGTAATTCGATATAAACATTGTGTCCCATAGAGGGCATGATGTTGTAGTCGGAACCATCAGCACCGCCACGTTGATGTTGGAACCATACCAAATTGAGTTGGCGGGACAACACCGTACAAAACCTGTTCGTTTCCGTGCCATAATGGCACGGGTTAAATACTAGTTATTGATAAAACAAGAGTGGGTCCGCACTGGGTCTAGATAAAAAATTATTATGTTTTTTTGATTCATAATAGAGAAATTTTGTAAAAGGGTCACAAATTATGACCGGCTTTAGGATTTGGGTCGTATATTTATCCAATTTAGGATTTGGGTCGCTTGACCGTCTGTCAACCAACGGTCAATGTCAAACCGTTACTTTATAATTACACATTTGCCACTCCTTTAAAAAATAATTTTTTAATTAACTTTTTAAAAAAAAAAAAAATTTGAAAATAATTTTAACATTTTAATTTTAATATTTATTGTAATTAATTATTATTTCTTAAATATTTAAATCATTGTTATAATTTAAAATTTTTCATTATTATAATAATTTTTTGATTGGAATTATATTTTGAAAAAAAATATTTAATATAATTTTATTTGAAAATAATTTTTAATATTTATTTAAAATTTATATTTAATAATTGTAATATATTTTCATCTAATGACAAATATACTCAGAAAATACTTTAATTTCAAATTAATATTAAAATCAACATTCTTGTTTACAATAAATATTAAAATTTAATTTAAAATAAATAGTTAAAATTATTTCAAATGAAATAAAAAACAAAAAATTATTTTTTTTCAAAATTTATTTTCAGTAATTAAATTTATAATAATAATTAAAAGTTAAAAGATTATTTTTTAAATTTAGTGGCAAATTTGTAATTATAAAGTAACGGTTTAACTTTGACCGTTGGTTGACTGACGGTCAAGCGACCCAAATCCTAAATTGCATAAATATACGACCCAAATTCTAAAGCCGGTCATAATCTGTGACCCTTTTACAAAATTTCTCTTCATAATAAAAGACAATTACACAATAAACTTAATTCGGTACCCATGTAAACATGTGGTTTTTTAAATTTAATTTGGTACATTACAAAGATAAAAACTTTTTTCGGTACATAATTTAGTTTTTTTGATGGAAAAAAGTTTGATCTCGCAGTACGAGATCATTTTTGATCTCGCAGCGAACTTTACCCTTGGATTGGAATGGTGGGGGGTTTATAACCCTTGGATGAAAAGGTGTTTAAATGAATTTTTTTAATAACACACCACCCCTTCATCCAAAGGTTATAAACCCCCCCTCTCAATCCAAGGGCTGTGGAACCGCGAGATCAAAATCGCGTTCTTTTTTTATTGAATAAATTTCTAATTTTAGGTAAGACGTAGATCTGTTGGCATCAAATGATATATGCCTGCCTAACAGTCATGGTCTGTCACTCATGTGTAGGGTGTGTTTTTCCCAAGGGAAAGTAAAAACGCGGTTTGGAAACTTTTGAAGAAAAGACATGGGTTTTTCTCAGACGCCCACTAATAAAACCTGGCTATTTTAAGGGCGAGTCTTTTTTTAATAAGGGTAAGATGTGCTTAAAATATCCCATCTTAGTTTATAAGCGGTGATAAAATTTTGGGAAGATATTAAAAAGTCTCTACAATTTACTACTAATCTTACTACTAATTTAACTACATAACTAATCAAAAAACACTCAAACAAATATCATTATCAACAAACACTCTTCTTCTCTCTACTTCATTTCTTCATCTCTAAAATCCAAACAATTAAACTTTAACAACTTCAAAATTCAGAACACTAATTTTACTATTAATCTTACTACAAAACTAATAAAACACACTCAAACAAAAACCATCTTCTCTATATCATTAACAACAAACAATCTTCTTCTCTCTATTTCATTTCTTCATCTCTAAAATCCAAATTAAACTTTAACAACTTCAAAATTCGGATTTTGAAACTCGGTTTGTTGATTAACTTACAATACAAAGATGGTTGGTCAAACATAATCGAACGATACTCCAATGAGGAGCTTAGTTCACTAAAAACACTATGATTTTTATGAAAAATACTCAATTTTTCAAGTTACCGAGACAAAATCGTCAAGGTTTTGTCTTAAAATCATGACGATTGTTCTTGACTGTAGAAAAATCGTCATGGTTATGACCATCGACCTTGACGATTTTTCATGTTTTTTTTCCAGAGAATTTCATGATTTAGACAAAGGAAAATCAAGAAAAAAAAACCAGAATCGTCAAGGTTTTCAAGGCTTTCTTGACGATTTTTTGTCACGGTTTTTAGCAACTCTTATATCCGTTGCAAAAAATATTAGTGACAGTTTCGGGCGACAGATTTGCAACACTTATAAATGTTTCAAAATCGACCGAGACTAACAGATTTAGCAACGGTTATAAACGTTGCTAAAAACCGGGACCAAAAATCGTCAAGGAAGCCTTGTAAACCTTGACGATTCTGGGTTTTTTTCTTGATTTTCCTTTGGCTAAATCATGAAATTCTCTGGAAAAAAAACATGAAAAATCGTCAAGGTCGATGGTCACAACCATGACGATTTTTCTACAGTCAAGAACAATCGTCATGATTTTAAGACAAAACCTTGACGATTTTGTCTCTGTAACTTGAAAAAATTGAGAATTTTTCATACAAATCATAGTGTTTTTAGTGAATTAAGATCCTCATTGGAGCATCATTCGATTATAGTGATTATTCGTCATGTTTAAGACAAAACCTTGACGATTCTATGTTAATTTGAAGTTTATGTTTCATCGATTCAATGAAATTTTTTGGTTTTTTTAAATCTTAGATAGATTGGATATCTAGTAGTGATTAAATAGTTAGTAGGGATGAAGAACTATGGATTATGAATGTTTGTTTTGAATGTGAAGGATGATAGTGATTATTGATGACCGAAACTTGATGAAGATCATCATGATTTTTGATAATGGAGATAGAGTCTTGATGAAGATGATGGTGATGAATTAATCATATCATTAATTTTTTCTAATCAAATTGAGTTAACAACTAATCATATCATTAATCTCTACTAATCAAGGGTTGTTTTGTATTTGAAATAATATATTTCATATGGGATGACCTTTTTACTTCATTATAACCCTATTTTGGTTTAGTGCTCGCTCTTATTAAAAAAGCCCTCGCCCTTAAGGCCTTAAGATAGCCCAGGTAATAAAAGCCACACAAAAAAAATAAATAAAAATAAAAATAAAAAAAATAAAAAATTAAATACCCCTGTAATTTCAATCCAAAATTTTAGCCTTATTCAATTTTATAAATACCCCTACTATAATTTCATTCCTAAAATACCTTCTCTTATATAATTATTTCTCATTATATTCTACATAACATTTTTTTTATTTCAAAAACACAAAAAACGGATGTACCACCACCTCCTACCATCGACACCATAACCAACACCACCTTCGCTACCACCACCAACAACCATCACCGCCGCCACCACCACCACTGTCGCACCTCTACTACCAACAACCACCACCTCCGCCGCCACCACCACCA
>JAJJMA010086185.1:0-10943 GCA_023529015.1 Papaver nudicaule
TACAAGCCTGCAAACGAACAAAAAAAATGCGTCAGTATTGGCTGGCTCCGCGCGTTTGTTGCACGCGCGCGTGGGTTGCTGTTACAATCACCTTTGAGTCTGTGTTAAGGGGAGAGAGAGACAGAAATAAATCTCTCTCCTCACTTTACTTTTCTTTCTTTCTTCAAACACCTTCTTCTCTCCTCAACCAGCCTCAGCTAGACTTCTCGATCTAAGACTTTAGACAGACGGATTGTTTGTTAGTGAAGCCATTTTTTTGGTGGTGATCTGAAAACCTATCAGTCGGATACGAAATGGCAGCAGCTCCGGCACGTGCTAGGGCTGATTATGATTACTTGATTAAACTTCTTCTCATTGGTGACAGCGGCAAGTTTCTTCCCTCTCTTTACTTGTACAATAATTTCAACCACGATCTCGTTATGATACGTAATTTAGTCATTGATTTTCTGATCTCAGATGAAGTAGGTTTAAAAGAATAGCTTGTATGTAGATCTGAAGTTATTGTGTTATTAGGTTAATAACACGTTTTTGTTTGATTAGAACAACCGAAACCTTAAATCCTGTTATGAGAGTCCGTATGAATTTCTCCCTGATAGGTGTTCGATGGTAGAAATACCCTAAATACATTAAATAGACTATTCCATGATTTAGGATTCGTGTAAGTACTAGGTTATCGTGGGTTCGTAGTGTATGCATAACTAAGATAATTCATTTGAATTGAGTGGTGAAACATTCATAAACAAGTTGCCAGTGTTGTGTTTACTTTGCGAGATTATGTAATTGAGTATTCTATTTGGATTTGAACTTCACTATAAACATATAGTTTATTCGTATTATGCACAAACAAGTAGGTTCTAGAATTCTGTAATAGGTTTTTAGTATGTTATTATGGTCACTACGCCATCAAAAACAGGGAATCTGACTAAAACGGGGAAGCTGTATAGTAAAGCATGTATACTTCATGTGTAAGCGTTACATGTTTGTATGAAATCTCAGTTAATGTGTGGGTTACGTACATGGTTCAACTTTCTCGTCATTTCCATTTGATTTATGTGTAATTAGGTGATATACTTGGTTACCATATTACACTGAAATGTAACTGCTCAGTATTGTTTTGTCTATATAGAGTAAATGTTATTATGTGCTTGGGTTAAAGAGTTTGCTTGTGTATTATTATTTTCACCTCCCATTCATACTGGACTATCTTTGACCATGTTTACAGGAGTCGGGAAGAGTTGCCTGCTATTGCGTTTCTCTGATGATTCGTTTACAACTAGTTTTATTACAACAATAGGGTTTGTAATTCACCTCATTTGATTTAGTATTGGTTTCCATGATTTGATTTAGAATAATGCATGTTTGTAGGATTGACTTCAAGATTAGGACCATTGAACTTGATCAGAAGCGAATCAAACTTCAAATATGGGATACAGCTGGTCAAGAACGTTTCCGCACTATTACCACAGGTATCTAGTGTGTTCTTTTTGTTAGATATCAATAGGCACCATTTTATCGGCCTGGCTTACTTTATAGGTTTATTAAGATTTAGATGAATACTCTCGAGTACTACTGGTAGTAGGAACATAAAGTTACTTGGCTTTAGCTGCTATGATCTACATTTTTTTTGTCGAATACTCCTGCAATGACACTTTTTTTTCTGTTTATACGTCTTCACTAGCTTATTACAGGGGAGCCATGGGTATTCTTCTGGTGTATGATGTCACAGATGAATCTTCATTTAACAGTATCCACCATCACTACTTGTCTTTTGTTTACATATTTTCTCTGTATTTCTTGGTCAGACCTCATGGAAATATCTAAAGATAACATGCTTATATATTTTGTATTACATATTTGTGATCCTTGATCCCGGATACGTTAGATATCAGGAACTGGATAAGAAACATTGAACAACATGCATCTGACAATGTAAACAAAATACTGGTGGGGAATAAAGCTGATATGGATGAAAGCAAGAGGGTAACTGATAAACCTAGTTCATTATATCGATAATACTTACTTTTCTGTATTCTGTGATTAATTTGTATCTGCATAGGCTGTACCAACGTCAAAGGGTCAAGCTCTTGCTGATGAATATGGAATCAAGTTCTTTGAGACAGTAAGTTCGTGGCGTGCATGAACAATATAACATACATGGGTATGGAAACCTTTGTTACTGTACTTATACTGTTTCTACCCCTTTGTGCAGAGTGCAAAAACAAACTTCAATGTGGAGAATGTTTTCTTTTCAATTGCTAGAGATATAAAGCAAAGACTCGCGGAAACTGATTCCAAAGCTGAGGTACACCTTATCTTCATTAACCATTTCATCAAGTGAAAATTTGCAAGAAATATACCTTATCTACCAATCAAAAAAGGAAGATTTGCAAGAAATATCTTTGTCCACCCAATGTACAAGGTGGGAAAGCAACATCTCATAATCTTACTGGGGGGTGTTATGCTGGAATTGACAAAACAATACCCCTATAGCTGAGATGGTGTAAAGTTGCCCACCGACCTCGAAAGGGGCTACAAATTTGCTGTTCATTTATAGGTGGAAAACTTTAAATTGTTTGTACTTATCGATATGCTTGTAATTTTATATATGCAGCCCCAGACCATAAAAATCAGTAAACCAGATCCGTCGAAGGGCTCAACAAGTGCTCCTGAGAAATCCGCTTGCTGTGGTTCTTAAATTAGTACAGATAGAAAAGGTAGCTCCAGATCTCTCTAGAGCTTGGATGATCAGTAATCAGAATGTTTGTATTTTTCATTTACCAAGTGCAACTAGTTCTTTATGCCTGGGCAATTCTCATTTATAGTTTTCTCAATAACTTGTCATATTTGATACTTTTAACAGAAGTTTGAATAGTATTTATCCAGTTACCTTGTAATTTAATTATTAGGATTTTCTCCCCCTGATTTTGTTTTAACTGCTCTGCACCATGACAGTAGCAGTACAATCTAGTCATGAATAAAAGTTTTTTTGCATCAAAAAAAATAAAAAAATTATTAGGATTTTCACTTACTAGCGGTATATCATGAATGAATAGTTTCTTCCCTGAACCCACCCAATAACTAGATGAGCAAAGAATGGAAGACTGAATGAATGGCAGAGGACATGATTCAAAGTTTATTAGTTTCCGTACCACCTTTTAAGACTCTTGCTGCCCAAGTCTTCATTCCTCCTCCCATTCAACCTCCAATAGCCTCAAAAAGTTAAGTTCAAGATCAAAGTGACCTTGTTTTACTTTGGAGGTTGTGGAATGAAAAATTAGGAGACTCGGGAATTTGAGAATTAGGAGATTTGGGCATTAGGGTGATCTAGGGAGATGTTTAGAGGACTCTTACCTCGATCACGTACTGACACTTGGAGTAGTAGGAGCAGTAGGAGATATATCTAGTGAGACATTCATTGTAATCAATTCATTCAGTTAATAAAGATTTAAATAGATAGTGATACAAGTTTTCGTCCATCCAACACTTTAAGAACTCTGTGGGGACGGGGCAGGTGCGGCTGCATTAGCTGAATCAAATATCCCTGTAATTCAAAACAAACAAGTCGTGTCGGAAGATTCAGAACTTAGAAATGCCAAACCTACTGAGGAGAACAGTGTAATATCTGCACTGCAGAAGCTGCATTTGAGAACAGAGTAAGAACTGAGAGACACTTCCGTTACGAAAATGCTAAACGTTTCCCCCTTTTCTGTCGCCCTCCTTGTAGGGGTGTAAATAATATTCGAAAAAACGTTGCCCGGTCTGACCTGCCTGCGCCCGCCTGAACCCATAAGAGCCCAAAGCCTGTCACGGTTCGTTGCGGGCCGCCCGGCCTGGCCTGGCTAATTTTTAAGGCCGGGCTAAGGCTTTGTTTAAAATTTGATTACCCGGCCTGGTACCTGCCCGAACTACCCGATCTGGTACCCATTTGTACTATTCGCCCCGAAAGTCTTTTTAAATATCTAATAAAATGTATGATTACTTTTATTAATATTAAATATCTCGAGAATATATATGATTGTACATTTCTTTATTTGGAAGATTTTTTACTCTAATTAATTAATTATATTCGGTATAAAGCAAAATAATATCTCATCATAATGTTAAGATTCAAATATAAAATAATATATCATTCACAATATGTGAAGCTTGGAAAGAAAAATATACGATATGGAAGAAAATAAGTCTTGAATTTGAAAAGAGGGGTGGGGTGGAGTGGTGTGGCCAACCAATCTGTTACTGCCACATAAGGGGGGAAAAGAGGGGGACAAAGGGGCGGGTGATGTGTAGCAGCTTCGCTTCGGTTGGTGCCAGGTGATGCCAACATACCACATAAGAGAAGGTTATCGGGAGGAGGGTGCTCCTTCGCTGGGTTCGGGTCATAATTGTGTAACCTCACGTAAATCTCTTGCCCTAAGAACCAATTTTCCAAGCTCCGGGAACGCAAGTTCCACATTCCCGGGTTGTCCAGGAAAGCATACACTGCACTCCAACCACCTGGGTAAACCTGTTTAAATAAACCATATCATACAAGACACAGTTACACAGTTGGTGCTAAAACAATCTGAAGGAATCAGACAAAACAAACCTTCAGCTTTCAGATGTATATTATTGACTGACCTTGACTGTGGATCTTACTACTGGATCATAAAGGTTGTAAGTTCCCCTAGAACTTGGACTCCACTCTCCATCTCCAAACCTAAGGATACCCAATATCATAACGGATCGTCAACTTCACAGAACCATTGCATATTCTAGTCGTAACATTAATAGTTTGTGAATTTATGATGTTACTTGTTAGTATTTTTACCCCACTACGTAAAACCCGAATCCATCGAGATGCCAAGCATCCATTGTTAGATATTGTCGGTGTTTTGGGTATTGGATATTGTCGGTATCTTTGGAAAGGTTCTAGAAAGCTCCATAACCTATTGGAATTAGGAAAGCCTATGGGTTTCCTAGTTTAGAAAGATACTTAGAGGCCTAGTATATGACTACTATATGAGGAGGCTTATATGGTCAAGGCCGTCCCTTGGCCTACGCAGCCTATTCCTTGAATTGGGCCACCAAATTATGGAGGCCACAAAATAGTTGAACTTCATATTAATTTTTTTTTTTTGTTTTAGGAGTTTTTGATGATTTAAAACTTTGAAAGGACCACAAAATGAAATTAAAGGAGCCACAATCTAAATTAAAGTAAATTTTAAATCCCACAAACAAAAATACGTCTCTCCTTCTTCTACCCTGCTGTTTTCTTTTTTAGTTTTCACCAAAGATCGAAAAGGAGTTTATATATCTTTATTTAATAATCTTATTAAATTAAATTAATTAAGGTGAGTTCTTTGTCTTCTTCAAATCTTCTTTCAATTTATATTCTCTATTATTAATCATTGGTAATGATTCTATTTATGTATTTTTTATTGTTGTTTTGGTCTAACCCTAGTTTATTTAGAACAAAATTGTTATAACCCTTTAATGAACTAAGTGATGTTAATGCTGTGATTTTATCTTCGTTTTAGTCTAACCCATTTTAATTTTTAGTATTGATTTTTGTATATAAATTTCATTTTTGTGTCTTACTAATTGAATTCTCAATTAATCTGTTTATGGTATACCATAAACTTGCATGTTTCTTAGGGCCACAAAAAAAAAAATCGCATTGGGCCACAAAAATGTCACGGCCGGCCCTGTATATGGTGATGGGTGCCAAGTGCCAAGAGCTAAGCCAATAGCTAGAAGCGAAGAGCTCGAGAGCTAGAGCTAGAAGCAATGGTGGTGAGAGAGACCATTCTCTAGGTGTTGAGAGATACACCATTGGTGTTGAGAGATACACCATTGGTGTTTGGTGAAGAGAAGATCATCTTGTATGTTGATGGTGGAAGAGACATCGTTGGTGTTGGAAGAGACATTGGTTAGAAGATGATTATCTCGTTGTATGAGATAGTAGTATCTCATATGGGTGAAGACGTTATTGGTGACTATGGAAGGTTTTGTTCAAGGGAGTTATCTTAGGGTTTATGATCAACACCATGTTGGATCATAGGTTGATGATTGATTCATCAATCATCATTGTGTGTGTAATTCTCTATTTGGGTTTCCATATTATCAATGAAGAAGTCGTCGTCGTTCCCGTGGATGTAAGCAATATACACACATCGTGTACTATTGACGAACCACGTTAAATCTTGTGTGCTTTACTTATTGTTTCTTATTGTGTTTGCATCTTGGTTATCTTCGCTCTATATGTCGATCCAAAGAACTAGAGTGGTGTGATTATTTCGATATAATCCCAACAAGTGGTGCGGTGAGCGTGGAGAGGATCGAAGTTAGAAGTGGAGTTGTTTGTTTCCTACGGGTAGTGAAACTTTTGGTTATGAAGGATTTGATGTTTTCAAGTATTCAAGGTTGAAGGATTTGAAGTTATCAAATATTCGAAGATGCATAGATTGATGTTAAGTTCGAGTTTGAAAAGGATTTTTCTGTAAGAAAGTGTTTCGACACTTGTTCGCTTCCGGGGCTCTACAAACTTCGTTACAAGGCGGAATTTGATAATTGACCCCAATTTAGAAAATAGAAAGACTCACCTTTCTATTGGAGTTGAAAAATCCAGAATCAGAGTTCGTTTGGTTGGCGCGATATGTGTGGGAAGTTGAGTTCAGGAGTTTTCCTGCAGTTTTTCAGTTTTGACATAGTTCACGCCGAAGGTCAGAACTCTTAGGTCGTAACTCGGATTGCTAAGCACTTTTAAGAAGTTATAGTAGAGACATAGACGAACATCTTTCGTGAAGGAAGTGTTGCTTAATTATCTACTGGTTGTTGCCAGTTTTCGTGACAACTGACTGTTACGTCAGAGACTGGAATTTTGGACGGGTTTTGTGTAATTAATTGTGAGTTGAAGCAAGTTAAAGCGTTTGGGAAGAATGGAATTAACTTGAAGTAATTAATATTCATTTTGATGCTCTACGTTGAAGAATCTGATGAATACTTCTTGAAGAATATAACACTATGCATTCCGCTTAGCTTCGGGTAAGTGTTTGTTTGGTTAGTTGATTGTGTTCTTTACTTTGGTTTCACGTGAGGCTCTTGTGGACTATTTTGGAAGATCAAGTTGGTTCTTCGTTTGGGTGTGCTTGCTATGCAATCACGTTTTGAAGAAAGCAAGAGTATTGTGGTTTGAGATACAAGCTTTGGTTTGTATGTTAGTTGAAGTAAAGGTGACAGTTTTTGGTGTGTCAAATTCTTGTGGTTGTTCTAAATCAAGGGGACAACTTTGATATCGGTTGTCATCAATTAATTATGTTGCTGTTAGTCTTTTGACTTTGAGAAGTCGTAGGATATGAAGAGGAAGTTAAACTCGGGTATTGCCTTAAGTTACTAGGTGCAGTAATGGAATCTCTTGGTAGGTTTCGTTTGTGGAAGTATTGGTCACACAACGATTCAATACGTTTCAGTTTTGCTGAGTTTAGTTTCGTTTGAGGTACTTGTTGCATATGACTACAAGTAAATTAAATTGAAGAGTGATGATTATTTGATGAAACGTGGTATTCTTGAGATTTCCTTTGAGGAGATGTTTCTTATTCTTCAATAAGAAAGAATTTCGTCAACAAGGTTTGGTATATACATCTTGAGCATGTAATTGAGAAAAGGGTTATCTTGTTGTGTTTCTGTGAACGTTGTAGCTTTAAAGAAGGCGTGTACCTTTTGGAGAGCAACGTGGCCACATGTGTTGGTGTCAAATACTTCACATATATGATACGTTTGGTTACATCCATTCGGATGTTTAAGGTTTCTATTGTTTCCGAAAGACAAGCAGGGGTAGATTGTGACTAATGTTTCGATGATTTGGCGGAGAATTAAGTTGGTGTACCTTTGGGTAATCATCGAAGTGATTTAAAGTGCAAGACTGTTATGTGAAACAGGTTGGTTTTTGGATACGTTCCGTGTTTGGAGGTGAAGACCCGTTTGAGAGGAACAAAGTATCGTTTGGGCACTTTATATAGTTTTAGGTACAAGTCTACTATTTTGGTTAGCTAGTGATTTTATCGCATACTATTTGGAGAAAGCACAGTGCATGTTGTTCAAATTTGTTGGACATTGTTTTGGGGCTGAAATTTCGGTGTGCTATCACGTGAATCTTTTATCATCTACTACGTGCTATTTGGTGAAGTACTTCTGGAGTGTGATCAAGTTTTGGTTGCCAAGTTTATTTCTAGTAAAAGGAAATAACTCTGGTGTTTGTGTTAAAGAAGGTGGTTCTTCTTTTGTGATCTAGAAGTTGTATTAAATGCTTGATCAGTTTGGACTCTCGGAGGAGAGAATTATGTTATAGCAGCGATGATGATGTGAAAGGTTTTGGTTTGGGTGGAGCATTATATGTTCTTTCTTTCATCTACTACATTATTGAAATTGCAGTTTCAATGGTTAAAAGAAGGTAGAAGATGGGATTAGAGATTGGCGTGAGAAGATATCAGTATTGTCTTGGATAATTACTTAGGAACTTAGTATGTTTCTCTAAGATTAAGAAGACAGTGGATGAGCACAATTGCGTCTTACATATATTCTTGGGAACTCGCAGAGTTGGCTAAGGTTGAGAAGAAGACTAGGTGTGTTTGGGTCTTTTATGATGTGTAAAGGATGATTTTCCGGATCTCGTTTACAAGGTTATTTGGTACATGTTTGTGGCAAGGTTGACTAAAGGATATACACAAGACAGAAAGTGTGATTGTTGTGAAGATCTCCGTGGTTAATCACATTTCTTTCCGAGTCCTATTAGTTTTATGTTGGCAGTTGACTTAGAGACGTCAAGGTTGAAATTGCATTATTGCCTGGAGATTTGGAGGATGACAGTTTGTCTTAGCCCGTTTGGTTTCCTGGTTTAGTTTGGAATTTATGTATGCCGACTTCTGAAGTCATTGTATGGTTTGAAGCAATCACCACTACAATGGTATATAAGAAGTTTGGTATATGTCAGCTTTTGGAGTTTTTGGTCCACGATGTAAGAGCATCTCCAATGGGACTTTAAAAAAGTCCTATAATTAAGGATTTTAATAATTTGATTGAAAAAACATCTTCAATGGAAAAGTCTAAAGTGAATGTGAAACTGACATGGATGGTAGTTACTTAGACATCCTCTAGTTCATCCTCTAGTTTTAGAGGTTCTGTTAGAGGATGTGAAGTTCTACTTTATCAAATCTATGGATAGGATTAAATATTGAACTTTATAATTAACGGTCTAAAAATCTTCAACCACTAGAATTTATACACCTACACAAATAAACAAATTTAAGACTTTAACCATCGGAGATTCTATTCTTTCATCTTCTTAAATTAGAGGCGGAATGCGGTGGATTTATAAAGAAGTGGAAGCTAATTCACGTGTCCTGATTGGGAATGGGAATGATACTTCACTATTTTATGATAGATGGCTAGGATCTCAGACTCTAGCAACAATGATGAGACTACCAAAGTCAGCGAGGGCGACGTACATTGGCAGGGTAAGTGCTATAATAAGCCCTGCAGGAGAATGGATGTTCAGAGATGAGCATAAAGCTGCTATATTAGCAGCTGGAATTGATATTAATTTGTTGCCAAAACCAAGTATGGAAGACGAAGACAGACGTGTCTGGATACACGAGAAGGACGGGAAGTTCACGACAAAATCAGCCAGAATATACATTCGTGAGAAGATGGGTGTTTATCCGTCTGAAATGGAGGAGGCTAAGTTACTGTGGAGGAAATGTATCCATCCATCAATGGCGGCAAATTGCTGGAAACTGATGCATGAGCAATGCTGCTCAACTGATGATCGAGTTGCTTGGTTGCGGCAGTCTGTCTATATGTCAGTCTGCTTAAATTGTAATCGTAGCAAAGAAACACTGAAGCATTTACTGTGGGACTGTGAGTTTGCGCAAAGGGCGTTTGATTGGCTGGAATCTATCTTTAATATCGTACCTGATAGAAGTTTACTGGTAGCCTGGGAGAATTCATCAGGTAGAAGCATGATGATCAGGGAATTATGGTTGACGACCATTATTACAGTCAAGGTGGAACTGTGGAAGAAGAGAAATGCGATGAAAATGAGTAATAAGAGGATTCATTGGATTCAGTTCAACTCGAGGGTGTTTAGTATTATATCTAATAACTCGATTAAATTGAAGAGTGACATGCACAATACTATGGCAGACAAGAGGATTGCTGATTTCTTTGGTGTTCAACATAGGGTTCATAGGCAAAATGTACCTATTGAATGCGTCTATGAACCACCAGGTGAAAATGAACTGTTACTCTGTTGTGATGGGGCAACGTCTGGAAACCCAGGTGAGTCTGGATCAGGTGTGATTGCAAGGATTGCTGACAATTCAGTGCTTGGAGCGTTGTGTGTTGGTCTGGGCATCAAAACTAACTACATGGCAGAGATTTATGCGGTGGTGTATGGGTTGGAATGGGGTATGAAGTGGTCGTTTCACAAAGTACGTATAAGGTCTGATTCGTTGTGTGTTATAATGGCGTTTCAAAGTGGTAATATACCATGGTTTTTACAACAGAGAATGAGAAGTATTCTAAGGTACTACAGTCAGATTACATATGAACATACCTATCGTGAGGTTAATTTTGCGGCAGATACACTTGCCAAGAGAGCAAAGATGTTGGGGATTGGGCAGCAGGAGTCGTATGATGGTCGACCGAATTTTTTGACAAGCATAGAATGGCCTGGGTTGTTTTATTATAGATTTCCCAAATAGCCTGCGGGCTGCTGATATGTATAGGCCGTTGGCCAACTTTCCTTTTTAGTTTTCTGAGACCCAATAGGCATGTCTATTGGGTCTTGCTGGCATTTTGTTTTCTCTCTTTGCTTTTTTTGCTCTAATAAAATATGGGACCCCTTTTAGCAAAAAAAAAGAACTCAGGTGTTGATTTTGTTTCAACAGGTAGTAGGTTCAAGAATT
>JAJJMA010086186.1:0-11120 GCA_023529015.1 Papaver nudicaule
ATCAGTGGAAAAATGTTTCGGTGGCAGAAATATTGATCAATTCTAGCATTCGGTCCGAAATATCTCAGCAGTTTGCATGGGCTAATCTCCTAGGCCTATCTGCAAGCGTTAGCTTAGCCTCTTCTAATATTCACGATAGGACACGCTGACATTTACTTTCCTTCCATCTTACACAATTCCAACTTCACAAGAAGTCAAATTTTGTTTATTTTTCTTTAACAATTCAAGTTAGTTTCCACAATGTGCAATAAATCGAGAGACTTATTGGACCTCCTTTTTCCCTTTTTCACCTTTTCAAAAATGCATCCATAAAAATTTCAACTGAGGAGCCGAAAGAAATGATGAATGTCAACCTTGACCTGATGATTCGGAAATCAGGGTTGCCGCGCGCGTTAACCTGCGTGGTATACTGAAAAGTTTGGTGCAACGCAGAACGTGAGGGAGGGGGGACTGAAACTGATGGAGATGGGGGGTGGAGTTACGTTAGAGTCACGCACAAAGACCCAGCTACGTTCTTCGATAAAATACAGAATATCCTTCTAGTCATTCAATTTTTATTCCCTTTCCGTAAGACAAAAGTTGTACTCAAGAGTCAATATAGTTGGGACGGGTGGAGCATTATTTTGGCTACTCATTTTTGACCCAAGCCTATGGGATATACTTATTCAACAATGTAATAAATAAATAAATATCCTGACGCAGAGAAAGAAGAGCCATGCCAAAGTATACAAATTTCTAGTGAATATCACCATTGGCTTCTTGGTCATTAATTGGTGGTGCACTTTGACCCTTGATCTACTAGGATCAAATGAAAATTTGCAAATGTATTTACGTTTAATGAGTGAATTAGCTATCAAAAATAAATAAAAATGCATGCTTCCAAAAGGAAAGAAACAAACATTTGTGACATTGAAAAAATATCCTTATACAGTGTATAACAAAATGCTATAGTGAGAAAAACTACACAAAACGACCGCCTCCTACTTCTTATTTTACTTATGTCTGCATTGATTTTTTTTTAAACGCAAAAGGCAAGATTGAATTAAAACATAATACACTACTAAGGTGGTAGTGAGCTTAACAAACGGACACAAGTGTTCGATTATAGCAGAGCACCAAGTATACACCCAGAGAAAACATAGAAATTAGTACATGATTGCTTTCTAATGATTTAACACCATGCCTATAGAGTAACCAACAAAGATTTCGTGTCCCTGTACACCAGTTATAGATGATCACTTTGATGTTGTTGATAATCTCTTCAGTAGTTCTGTATTTGCCATTGTAATACCTTGCATTTCTCTTAATCCCCAACTCCCACATTGATGCTTCTTTCTCTTGGCTACTAAGGATGGTGGTAGAGGACTTTCATTTTGCAGGTGAGCATCAATCATCCAGGTGCATCTACAAACATGGAAACATGAATGGAGTATTTGGCTCTTTGGAAGGAGTCTTGGGCAAAATCATTGCAATTACCACACATTGTTTTGCAGACTGATGCAAAGAGTGTAGCTTCAGCTATCAATAGAGCAACAACTTCACTTTCTTGAAAGAACCTAAGCATAAATAAGTATGACAAATTTCATTTACAGAGCTTTACTAGTTGGTATGTTCATCATATTAACAGACTTTGTAATAAGCCAACTGATAAGTTGGCCAAACATGTTAGGAAATTTAGGATCCCTAAAGTTTGGCATACTTCAATACCAAATTTCATTTCCAATTCGTTTTTAGATGACATTAACTTTGTATTGCGAAGTTAATATTACCAATGAATATTTTTTTTTTAATCAGAATACAAAAAACATACAGAAAGTATCCATACTGATGATAAAGAAAAGAAATAAGCACAATATTACCACATAACGAAGAAGACTCCATAATTTGATGTACATGTGAACCTAAATCATCGACTACTGATAAGTTCTAAAGCTCCTACAGGCAAACCAATTTGGCGAGTCCAAATATAAATCATTAGGTGGACACAATTTAAACTCTGAATCTAAGTAAATCTAAGTATGATGGCAATTAATGAATTCCACACGAAAATCTTGTCAAATGCCATCTTCGGGAAAAAAACTAAACTAATCTAAATTTTTTTATGGAAGGAAAGGACTTGTAAACTTACTAGGAAAGATCATTTTGAACATATCAAGAAAATGATTGAAAATATACCATATCAACCATTTTAAAATTGTGAAGCCATTTCAGTTTTGTGTGAAACAAACTCTCATATTTAGGGTATGTGGTTCAAAGCTTCGCTCTCAAATACAATAAGAAAAAAGCTAAAAAGAATTAGCAAATCAAAAAATATACCATATCGATCATATTAAAACTGTGAAACCATTTCAGTTTTGTGTGAAACAAACTCCCGTATCTGAGGTATGTGGTTCAAAGCTCCGCTCTCGGATATAACAACAACAAACAAAAAAAAACTAAAGAGGATTAGCAAATCAAAAAGCCAAAATTGAAAGAAGGAAAACACTAATAAATGGCATGTACATGTACATTTTGTTGTTTGTGTAGTACGTACATACAGATACGTATCCGGTGAGAGTATTATTACGGTTTTTCCACACAAGCTTCATTTGTTAACAGAAAACCCAAAAACTATCTTAAAACTTCTCTCTCTCTCTATACGCCCAAAAGTGAAAAAACGTTCTCTTCTTCTTCACTCACTTCCCAGATTTAAAAGAGAGAGAGAAGTTTAAGGGAAGAAGGAAAATAAAAATAAAAACTGTAACTTAAACTATCTTCACCACTCTTGGGTCTTTCGTTAATGGCAATAACGAAACCCTCATCTACAACTGCTGCTGTTGCTGATACTAACATCAACTCGATCTCACTTTCAAAGGTTCATGTTTCTTTCGATTTTGATTTCGATTTCTATCTGTTCTATATAGAGATTTGAAGCAGAATTTTATAGTTTTGAGTTACGGATCTGACTTACATTTACTTTAATTCCTCTTCTCATTTTTTTTTGTTGAAAAATTTCTATTGGATCTGGATTTACGTAATATCGATCTTGGAAAAATTTCGATTGATTTGTATGTAATCAAATTTAAGCTGTGCTAGGTGTTTGATTGTAGTGGTACAAGTATGGATGAAATTGTGAAATACTCAGATGTTAAGATCATTCAGTTAACGAATCTGGAAATAAGTTATCTTAATTCTGGTTTCGGATTCTTTTGATTATAATATAAACTAGGTCTTCAAAGCTGTATCTAGTGAAATTTGGTATTATCGTACCAAATTATCTGGTTTTACTTAAATCCGTTTAGAATAGGGAAATTTTGAATTTTTCTTACAAGCTTCTATTGTGGTGTGATTGAATTAAGTTTTTAGGAGATATACTGGAATAGTTGGAAGAACTCTTCATAGTTAGACTTCTATCGAGAAGCTTGAAAATGTAATGTTAGTGGTAACAAAAATGTTCAGCTTCCTGATATTACTGGTAAAGAGGGGACCTTGGTTAGTTAAAACTTGAAACATTCAGTAATGACACGATAGAAGAATGTGAAACTGGTGGGGGAAATTTCATCTATCTAGTGTACTAATTGGAGGTCAAAATGATAGAGACATTGGGTCAAATGGTCCTTATGACTTTGCCTTTTTAGGATGTTTTAGGAATATGGAGAAGAAAAAAATAACAGGTGAGATATAGCTTTCTTGATCCGTGGCCAAAACTGTACAACATCAATGTGTGTTACAACATCAGTCTATATGCATGACATAAGGTGCCATAAAGACATGCCTGTAACTTTGAATCCTCTATTATGACATGAACCTAAACTTTTCATGTGATTACAAAGTTGATTGTACCACTAAACGCAACTCGTGCACCACATAAGCAATCTGATATTTAACTAACCAAATCCTGCTGGTTGAAAAACATTATGGCCCTAAGCTCCTACCAAGGAACTTTTCTTTCAAATTTAGTAGGAAAATGCATTGACCATACTTTTATATATTGCTACAGTTCTTATTACTAACACGAATTGAGAATGGCATATTAATTACCAGCTGTAAAAATAGTGATCTGCTCTTAATCTAAAACTTTAGTATGCTCCTGTTTTTTTTTTTGTTTTCTTTGGTAAATCAATTTGACTTGCAAGTCATTTTTAATCTACTTTATTTATATTAAATATTCAGTTGCTCTGTGTTTCCAGAAAATCAGTTGCTAGAGTGGATAGACTCGTGTCCTTTATTTGGAAGCCGAAGATTTCGTTTTAGCAGAGACAGACAAGTTAAAAAACTTGTGAGACAAACGAAGGAACGATAAAATGGCTCCCTCGAGCAAGGCCGATAAGAAGGCCGCATTAGATGCAGCCTCGTGGATGTTCAATGTTGTGACTTCTGTTGGAATTATCATTGTCAATAAAGCCTTAATGGCAACGTACGGCTTCAGTTTTGGTAAATATTTTATCATTTACATGTGCATCTCTTTGATTCCCACATTTTTTGGTATACCTACAGTACTTTGTGTTTATTTTTTTCTTGTTAAAAGTTGAAAATGAGCACTAGATAATAGATCCACTGGGTTCTCCCATTTTGTGCCCTTCTATTACCAAATATCCTATGCTGGAATTTAACAAAAGGATTAGAGTTCAACCATATAGTGAGTTTATAATGAACAAGGTATGGGGCCATTGACTTCCTTGTTGCATACAAGAATAAGAATCACTACAAGTAATTAGGAAGGTGCAAAAATGTGAGACTGAATAACAGAATCATGATACTTTTAAAAGCTAAATTATATTATATCTGATGGGTCATTTAGCCAGTTTGGACTGAAACTTCAAGGTCAAGTAGCTGTATTTATATACAAGTGCTTTGTTGCCGGCCACACTTCATTGAACTGTTAATTATTGTTTTCATAAACAAAAAATCTTGTTTTACTTTTTCCATTAATGTTTTTTCTGATTAGTGCATTGATTTTTGAATCATTGTCTTTTCTTTTTATAAATGTCTTTTACACATTTATTACACATTTATAAGTTTCACATGTTTGTTTTGAGCCTCTGTTGATTTTGGCTTCATTTTCTTGTATGCTACTGCTTAAATTGATCATGGATCTCATAATTGACTGAACGTACTTTTTATTACACTTGTACAAATAACTATGTCTGATTTCAAATTCTAACTAAACTACTATCTTCTCCTGCAGCTACAACGTTAACTGGGCTTCATTTCGCCACCACAACCTTGATGACATTGGTTCTTAGGTGGCTGGGATACATCCAGCCCACACATTTACCTCTATCTGAGCTCTTGAAGTTTGTTCTCTTCGCAAACTTCTCTATAGTTGGGATGAATGTGAGCCTAATGTGGAACTCCGTCGGATTCTATCAGGTTAGTTTGATGGTCTACTGGATTTTTCACTCCTTTAAAATTTATGCAAAGCTCATGTTCCAATAATTTATTGTTGTATCATCAGATAGCTAAACTCAGCATGATCCCTGTATCCTGCATTCTGGAAGTCATCTTGGATAAAATTCGATATTCAAGAGACACAAAATTGAGCATACTGCTGGTTCTCCTCGGTGTTGCTGTTTGTACCGTAACTGATGTGAGTGTTAATACTAAAGGTTTTGTTGCTGCTATTGTGGCTGTCTGGAGCACTTCCCTGCAACAATATGTAAGTCGTCAGTTACTCAAAATAAGATATTATTTTTTCATCAATCTTTGTAAGCCGAATAGTTTGTATTAGGTATAAATACATCCGGATAGATGGATTGGCTAGTTAGGTGTCTTGATATTATGAATATCCCACTTGCACCTAATTTTAGATTGCAAGTTCATTTTTTCTTGCTCAGTCCATCTTTTCATTATTTGGTGCATATAAGCTAAATATCCCCTTGCCAAATTTATTATATTTTTCTTTCTTTCTTTCCGATACTAGGAATACCCACTTGTACCTATTATAACTTTTGTGTAATGTCAAAATTATTTTTCCTAGCTTGTTTGTTTCTTCACTTCCAGTAGAGCTTGTCTTACGTAGCATATGCGGCTACCTTTTGGTTGTTTGTGTAGTATGTACATCACCTTCAACGGAAGTATCAACTTGGATCTTTCAGCCTATTGGGGCATACTGCACCAGTCCAGGCTGCATCTCTGTTGGTTGTAGGTCCCTTTCTGGATTACTGGCTGACGGGCAAAAGAGTCGACCACTACGATTATAATGTAGTCTCGGTGGTAAGTATAATTGTTATGTAGAAGCTCTTAATTGTTTGAACTTTATATATGATGTTTGGTGTCGGAGGCTAAGCATGTAGGTTATTGAGTGTTCATGATGCATAGATCTTTGTTGGATTTGATCCTCGGTAACCCACCAAACCGAATTCTAACTTATTTGTAGATTTTACACACAGGTTTTCTATTTGTGATAGGCAGTGAAAAGTTGAGTTATTAGCGGAGTGGATGCTTAGTGTTATGACCTTCTCCCATATGTACCTTTGTTAAATATCTACTCATGTAGGAGCATCTTGGAACACTGCAACTAAAAATTCCTTATTTAAATGTGCTGCTTAGTGTACTGCAGTATAAGTAGCCATTTAGCATTACTACAGATGTATAATTTGCTCTAGTGTTGAAGAAAGTTGCGTAAGGCTTGACTCTAGTTGTTCATTCTTGCATGGCAAATCCAAAATATATGTTCAGTAGATCAAAAATCAAAACTGAACTTGAAGTTTCAAATTTTATTTCCACACTTGTAGAGAAAACTTGTGTAGATCTTTAGGAAATAAAGCATCCCTTTTACTTCGAGTTAGCTAGCCCTGTAATAATTTAAGCAAATCATTTACTGTTCACTGAATCTAGATTGATGAGTTGCTGTTCTTTTCTCCTTTGTTTGTTCTGGTTTCATTGTTTTTCTTCTTCTTATAGTGAATACAGAGCACAGGTCTGATGAATGGGTTATATTTTTACCTTGCAGTTATTCATCACTTCTTCGTGCATCATTGCAATAGGGACAAACCTTAGTCAGTTTATCTGCATAGGCAGATTCACTGCTGTGTCCTTCCAAGTCCTTGGGCATATGAAGACTATCCTTGTCTTAATACTAGGGTTCATACTTTTTGGAAAAGAAGGTCTCAATCCACAAGTAGTTCTGGGCATGATAATAGCAGTATTGGGAATGATCTGGTATGGGAATGCCTCATCTAAACCAGGTGGCAAAGAGCGCCGTAGTAGCCATTCGCTACCAACCAGCAGACCACAAAAACATGGGTCAGAGTCCAGCGAGACTGATGGGAAGATATAACTTGTTGAAGAAAATCTTAGATGGCTGGATGGATTCGGTTTCAGGAAGAAACAAAAAACGAAAAGGAAACAAAGAACTTAGCTTCTAACATATAAAGGTTAGAACACGTATGGTTATTTTTGTCTAATTCTTTCACCTCTAATTTTGATTTTTTTAAGCCATCCTTTTAATTTGTTCTCAAGGGAATGAACACTGTCGGATAGGGTGTAGATTCCCTGAAATCCCATTTTGTTCCACTATCATCATGGTCATCAGTTATAGTAATTTATTTATTTATGATTTCTCCTCTCTCTCCAATAAGTTCATTTCTTCTTGTATTGCTGAATTTCTTATAAACAGAGTAGTGAATTATCTATTTCAATGCATATTCAATCCATTTTATTCTTCAATCTTATGTTTAATCAGTTCTCTCTGCTGCCCCTTCAAAATGCAACTAACCGTAACAGCTTCTAGTAGTCCTAACTAACATTCTAATATATTATTGCTGATCATGATTAGTTAGTCCCTCCTCTCTGTGGTGCTGTTTAAGAATATCATTAGTTGGATTCCAGAACTACTTTGATATATCGTGCAGGTCATGTGTACTTGTCCAACACATCTTTAGTTCAAACAAGACAGCTCTAGATTACCATTGTTTTGTTGGGAAGGTCCATATGTGCTCTCTTGTTTTCTGTTTGGTGCTTGCTTATCTTGGCCCCATTTCTTGGTAGGCGCAGAGAGAGCCAATAAATTGGTGGTTCATGTTGGGCCTATATGAATTGAAGGTCATTGCTGTTGCTAGGATTCTTGTGGTTTTATTAGTTTCATCTAGATTAATAAACAAAACGAGGGAACCCCAGAGACAGGACATTGGACCTTGTATGATGTGATATACATATACAGAGGCAACAGCATTATGCTGCAATTTCCAGGAAATAGAAGAGAGACATGACACTATATGTCTGGACTAGTCCATTTTGACTACATCTAGCAGCTCCGACAGAAACATTTTTTAGTTGCCAAAGCTGGATTCATTATGGATCACTGAAATGTAAAACAAGTACACTAGAGATAATCAGAGGGTATTGTAGGCTTGTGGCACACTTGCAATACAGGTGGGTGATAAACGGTGTCTAGATGGGTGGTGTATAATTATAGAAGTCTAATCAGAAATAGTAACGAACGACTGCCAAGATTGGTGATCAAAAAACGCAACTGCTAGGATTAGATGGTGTAGGACCCCATGTTCTCCTCTCATAATCATCACCCTGTTTGAAAGATCTACGTTATCATCTCCACCCTTTCAGTGAGGCTGCTGAGGGCCTGAGAGCAAGCACTATGGTTCCCTTCAAATGGAGAATTCTCTATTGAATAGAGATAGACAACTACTATGATGCAAAATTTCTCTATTGAAGAGACATAGAGATGGACTTCTCTATTGCCTGCTACCAATCCGTAGCAGGCAATAGCAATAAAGATGTGAGGCGGAAATCCAATTCCCGCAGGGCGGAAATCCAATCTCCGTAAAATTTTCAAAAATCTTTATAATATTTTCTCTGCGGAAATCCAATCTCCGTAATATTTTGTGGCGGAAATCGAGTTTCCGTCTCGAAATAACTAAGACCATTGTGGTTGCCATTTTTTCGACATTTCTGCCATCCCCTTTTTCTATTTAATAGAGATGGCTTGTGGCACCATAGTGCTTGGTGCTTGGTCTGAGGCTATGGTAAAGCAACTACTCCATTCAAGTTGTGTCCGTGTGTGTTGTTTTATCCTCTGCAAAATATCAGTCCCGTTACATCTCATATCATTCGACTTTCACCAATACAAATGATGTAATGGTTTTGATGTTTCACATAATGTCAATATGTGAATTGATGTCTGATCAAGATCAAATATTTTATTATGTTGTGCATATATGAATGAAAACCAAATGTTAAGTTATGAACATCTAATCGCATATCCAGTTCCTACTGCACAACACAGTAAGGGGTACATTCTTTTTTTCCGAAACAGTAGATTTCATACACTCACATACCAGATACAGTAACAGGCTTATGCTTCTTCTAGTATGAGCGGCAATATGAGCAACACGTCCATTCGCACTGTTTCTTCTGCCTCACAAAGTTGTAATCTTTTTCTCCGTTGATCTCTTTTTCTGGTAACTCTTCATTTCTCATTTCTAATAAAAGACTGGCAGTTGCACTACATTATGGTCCTTTCTCTGTCCATGTATAAATGCCAATGCCTTGACTTGACCTAACCGCGTGTGCATGCACGTGTAGGTGTTCCCCTCTGTCTATCTCTCAATCCTCCTTGCTAGTATTAATAGTCTATTACCTGTAATATACTATTCTTCTCTTATTGCTTTGCCTGTGCTGTGCTCACAAACGCACGTTATCAAAGGAAAAAAATGCCCCTCCACTGTTTACGAAGAAGAATTCACAAATGATCCGTTCTCAAGAAGGGAAGGACCAAGTGAGACACATTTCGAAATTCTTGTCTCCCTCTCCTTTTCAAAAGCTTAGGTTTTGCTTCCCTCACCAATTTGGTGTTTTGGGAAATGATCTTTTCTCCTCTCTTGCATCATCGTCATCATGAGCTGCAAAAACTAACAAATAATTTCATCATCTGAGTAGGTGGGGCCCAACAAGTGTTTAAGTGGGTCCCTCTCCAGTTTTATAAGTTGGGTTAGAGTTGAAAGATGGTGATGGTGATGGTGATGGTGATAGTATATTGTACGTGCACGAACAAGACACATAATCAAAAGAAAGTATATGTACCACAGTACAGGTGACGTAGCACGTGGTCTTCCACAGCTCGGTGGGCCACCTCACTTGTTTTACCCTCCATCACCGTCGTTATCTCGCATGCCTTGCCTTTGTGCTGGTCAACATTTTCATAGAGGCCATTCTTTATAGGGATGCATGGTTCGCAGTATCGGTCCTCATCATGCAAATACGGTGCGACGGTATGGGTGAAAGTGAGCCATATTTATTCAAATTGGCCGACGTTGGCCGAAACAAGCGCTATGGTAGTCAGATTCATGGAAATCTCTATAATGTAGAGAAGCATAACCACTATGGGGTTGGGATTCTCCACATTGTGGAGAATTTCTCTAGTTTCTCTGTTGTCTGCTAGAGATCTCTAGTAGGTAGTAGGAAAAGCTTCTCTCGGTGGAAACCCAGTTTTCGCCCGGCCTTTTTTGCTTAGGCGGAAACCAAGTTTTTGACCTCGATAAATATTTGTTTGACCATTTTTATTTTTACACTTCCTTAAACTCAACATTTTGGTCATTCAATTCCAACACCTTTTTTTTATGGGTCGTTCAATGTCAACGCCTAGTTGTTTGAATTTTCGTGTAATGGGATTTAATTAGAAATGTTTGGTGTTTTAATCCGACATTTAGCAATAATAATAATGATCAACAAGTCTATAGTCTAGATAGATCGAGTCTTATGAACGAGTGGGTCCCACTACCCAAAACTTGCAGTGGCCCATGCATTTTATGAGATATATTTTTTTTCCCTCCGCTCGTTTTGTCAATCTTTTTTGAATAATGATTCATTGTTATAAAAAAGAAGGATTATATGACATTAGCTTAAGAGATTTGGTGAACAATCCCATCAAATTTGGTATCTAAAACCTTAGAACGAAAACAGATAATCAAGCAAATCTCTAAATTTGAAACATGAACTTCGAATGAAAACATAAAACTCTAAACCTTACATCATTTTAATCTCGGAGCACTTATCACATCGATAGTATTTTTGGCCAGTAAAAGTTAGTGGTCTAGTGGTTGGTAATTTCAACTTACCATAACAAGAATGATCAATACATGATATAAGACTGATTATGCAATCATAAGCCACGTGATCAT
>JAJJMA010086196.1:0-16385 GCA_023529015.1 Papaver nudicaule
TTGTATTCCTTTGTTGCTGGGTTCCAGAGAAAAAATACTTCCGTCTGGTCATTCCAGCCATATACCAACCCATTACATGAACCAAGCAATTCACACCTATACCTAGTAGTTTTGTAGGGGAAATCCAATTCAACAACGGAAGCAGTCCATGACGACAAGGAATCATAACTTATTGAATACACACCACCCGGTTCATTAGTTTTAAGAATAAGACTATTCTTGTTTTTTTGAGTAGCAAGATTGAGATGAAATTTAACAAAATCAGGATCAGAAATTATATAAAACCAAGACTTACAAACACACTTGCAGACGAATGTTGATTTCACTGGCACCCTCAGAAGAATTTCGAGGTAGATCTCTTCTGGAACACTCGCAGACATTGTTTCGTGACAGAAGTAAAGTTAGGGTTTGGCAACGTAAAACTTTGAGAGTTTGCCAAATATATAGCATGCCTTGCAAATTAAGGTCATACAACCCAACTATAGGTCATATCCTCGGGGTAAATCCAGTCATTTGGACTGGCCCGACTACCTGATCTAGCCACCAACCTAAACAAGTCTCCAGTGAGAGTCAAGCCCCTTACCAGCAAGACCAACGGTAGTCACATGTCACAAGTCTACAATTGAACCAAGTATTTTAACCTAGTTTCCTTTAAAGTTTGGTCTTTTTTTAAGCAAGCAATAATACATGCCTTCCTCTCTTCTTCTTTTCTTAATTTCGGTTTTCGCAAGTTGAGAATATCAAAACCAAAGCATAGCATTCTCAGAGTTGAGGTAATCTTCCACTTGTACTTTTATGTAATTTGTGCATGGTTGAGTATTAATTAGCTAGCTTAGTTCTTTGTTATAGCGTGCAGACAATATTATGCCGTCGTTGTGCTGTTATTTAAGGTATTCTGTCTGCAATTCTGCTCCATGTTAGAATATTTCAAAACTACTGAACTTGTTATGTTAATGATTCAAAAACACTAATACATATTCATTGTGATCTCTATTCTACTTGTTTTGTGCACACAGAAACTGTATCATGGGTTTGAATAAACGGAAGTTATTACGGAAAGGACAGAAGTACATTGGTGTGGCAGAAGATAGGGTTAGTGAATTACCTGACTCACTTCTTCATCATATCCTTTCTTTCCTCGATATCAAGCTTGTCGCTCGTACTTCTGTGCTATCTAAAAGATGGAATAGCATATGGACCTCTATCCCCAAACTTGTTTTTCCCTCATGGGGTTGTGACCCACCGCCTTCATGGTCTGAGATTCATAAATTCATGGACTTTGTGGATAGAACAATGCTTCTTCGTGATGTGTCGTCAAGTATTCAGAAGTTCCGTCTTGACACACATACACACATGAATGCATCTCGTGTGCATTCATGGATCTCTAACACCATAAAGTTTAATGTCAAAAAACTCGTTCTCTATTTAGATCTAGGCAAACCTTTTTCTCTTCCTTTTTCTCTATTCACATGTGAGTCATTGGTTACATTGGAGCTAAATGCAGACCATACTACTCACGTCCTTCTTCCTAAAAGTTTCTCTTTGCCAAAACTCAAGAAACTTACACTTCGTTATATCCATTTTACCGATGAATATAGCTGGAATGAGCAACACTTCTCTAATTGCCCTGTCCTTGAAGAATTGATTTTGGACGAGTGCACTTGGTTTGGTGTGAAGAATTTCTGTATCTCAACACCTGCACTGAAAATCTTGGAAATTGAAAACGACAGATCAGATAACGATGGTTTACATGACTGTGCTCTCAAAATTGATGCACCAAATCTAGTGTCACTTGCCTATTGTGGTTGTGTTGCGAGGAAATATGTATTTTCCAGCTTTCAAACACTAAAATCTGCAAGAGTATTCCTAATTTGCAAATATGGTGTACCAAGGGAGCAAAGTATATGTTATGGTGCAGCTGTAAGCAAGTTTATCCGAAGGCTTTCACATTTACAACGTCTAGAAATATATGCTGAAACCCTAGAGGTACATTATTTCTTTCTTTGTGTGCTATCTTTATGTTTTTGTATGTATTATATGGTCAATCGGACTCCTCAAAACTGATATATACGTTCTTGCTGTTCTTGCCTTGTGATGAATAGACTCTAGATGACTTTGTAAACATCCTACCTACGTTCCGTAATTTGTACGAGGTGACCCTGATACAAGGGGACACTACCACTGATAAATCGCTATTCCCATTGCTCAAAGCAGTACCTAAATTGAGGTGGCTCACATTTCAAGAGGCAAGTGCACAAAACTTTAAATTCTTCAATACCAATGCCATAATTTATCCTTTTTGATGTTTGCCTACTTCTTTGTTTTCCAATCTTAACTCAGGGTTGCCTTGACGACAATGACGAAGATGAAGAAGATAGTTGGGATGGTCATATGATGAGTGCTGGATGCATGCTTCAAAACCTACGGTCAGTTAGATTACAGAGTTTTAGTGGGAATGAGAGGGAGATGAGATGGGTGAAACTAATTTTGAAGAATGCAAAGGCTTTGGAAGCAGTTGTACTAAATCTAAATAGAATTGATGAGATAAAAAGAGAAGCACTTAAGTTAGAGTTACTAAGTCTTCCTAAATCCTCTTACAGATGTGAGTTTGAGTTTTAAGAGTACAACAGGGGCCTAGCCCAGTTGCCCAGGAGCCTGACTCTCATACTCCGCTCTAGAGTTTGGAACTCTTTTCAAGTGTCAAAAAGACAGGAGAAAAAAGTACTGCCTTGTTTGTTTTCGGTTTTAATGTGTATTGGTATTTCTGTTTTGAAAGTTTATGTCGAAAAACCAGATGTGAGGGTCTCTCTAACTTTAAAGTTTTAAAAAGTTGTTTTTAACTTAATTATGTCGATAACCAGAAGTTAATTTGGGAGCAGGATTCTAAAATGACTTTTTAAAGCTCCTCCATTGGTTCATATTCTACTGGACAGAATCTACATCCAACCAAAAGTAAGAACTGTCGCTTACTTTTCTCAGGTTTGGTATGGCATAAATTATAGACCTGGAAAACAACAACTTGTACGTTGTATGTCTCAATCACCCTGAGAATGAGCTAGACGCACATTTTATTCAACAGAACAGTAAATTTCATGTATCTTCCGAAAACTTACAGAATTATAGTTCTAATAAGGTAAAAATACATAAGATCTAATTTCACACTAACCCTTCCCATTTCAACTCTTCTTGATGCATGCAATGTCCTAATCAAGGAAGAATAAAATTGGGAGCCCATGTAGCCGTGAGAAGGATACGCCAGAATTTTAGTGCACCGCACTTACATATAATGAGTTTTGCTTATTATTACATAGGATTTAAGATGAGGTTTTGTGCGTAGGTTCATCAATGGGAATTGGATTAACTATCAAAGACAAAACATGCTCTATGCTCTTTGAATGTTCTGCTCCAAGTCCATCTCCGTATTGGTACATAAACAAAGTTGTTCTTGCAAAATTTAGAACTATGTCAACGAATGAACGATCGAATGGAGAAGACTCAAACAGGAACCGATTCATCTCTTTCCATGTTTCCATTATTAAGCCTTTGACGTGCTCACGAGCATCCTTCTCGGAGACGTTTGTTTCTTACATGTAACAGTATATGGATGAAGCAACTTCACCTCTTCTTATCTCCGCCTATATTAGGGTCAAGCAAAAACAGCTCCGGTCAGTTAATAATAATTGAACTGGTGCTAAAATAAATTTGATTATAAATTTTTGTCAAGTCTTTTAAGGATTTACCGATGAAGTTGCGAGATCATTAGCAAGTCGACACAGCAAGCATGAAGAGTGGAGAAGGGGATGATTACTTTCGAAGGCATGTAATACGCCATCATTGATATTTTGACTCGTCCCAAAATATGCAGCCATTAGAAACACAAACCCGACAGATGAAACCGAGCCATTGTGCTGATATTCCTCAGATGTTGGTATATGTCCCTTGTGGCACCATTTGGCTTCCGTTAACATTGCCTTCACCGAATCCGCCAACTAAATAAATGAACACAGCTAATTATTTCCCAAAAGGTCTCCAAAAGAGTACATAACAGGGCAAAGAAACAATCAGTGTGCACATTTACCGATTTGGTTATGTGTGGTAGGATGTCAAATTGCTGTTCACTGAGTATCTCGAAAGCCATTTCATTAACGGTGTTGTAGAGGGCTAAGAAACATATCTTCATACAGTGTGGAAGTTTTTCCGTGGCTTTGCAATCCCACCTTCAAATGAAAACTTGTAATTTAACATCACGGGAGTTTATTTGAGCTAATTAAAAAGTTTGTAGGTACAGTTATACCTCTCAATAGCATCGGTAAATAATTCAAGTTCTTCTAATGATCCATAAACATCATAGATGTCATCGATTACTAGAGCAAGGCTTAAAATCTTGGTGAGCCATATCCTGCAACGTGCATATCGTGGCTCCCAACAACACCCAATATTTGATAGGAAGCACTCAACTAACCGGTCTCTTGCAAAATTCAAATTCTTCGTAATTCCAATGCTCTTCCACCACCTGCAAAAGCAATACATTAAGACACTGAAATTAATGGACCGCATGTACGTAATAGATGACACGCACCTTGATATATTCCTGAGTTCCATCTCGTGTTGAGCCTGAGCCGTGTTGAAGCTTAATTTGGCCAATTCAAGAAGATGCGGATTCATCTCTTTGCCAGAGCCATGTGCCTCAATGAACAACCTAGCTTCTGATATTGGAACCCTCCAGTGAAATGGTGTCTCTAAGGAGCGACGGACTTGTTTAGCTAAGATAACGTTAGTATTGTTGATGTTACTTCCATTGTCTAATAAATGTCTTCTTGTAAAGAGTATGGCTTCACTTAGGATGTTCTCCTCTTTTGAAAGAAGATGTGCTGCTTCAAATAGCTTCAACATTCCCTTGACATCGTTAATAATTGATTCCTTGAACCCACCTTTAGCGTGTCTGAATTCATAAAAAACATCTGCAACTCGCAAGACATAAACTTGTCATTAGCAAAAAGAAACTAGCAAAAGGTCTTGGGGAAAATGCCCTCTTATCATTGCTTTATTGTTGATATGTCTTGTTTACCTTGGGTTTCATGAAAACCGTACTGCCTAAGAAGCCTAAACCTGAGAGAAGTTGCATATAAGTCATCTTTCATCTTCTGGTCATCGTCATGGTACATGTTCTCTAGGATTTTGTGAATTTCTTCCTCAAAAAGGTAACTGATTCCAAGACTTTGAATGACATCGATCAACTCAAGCTTTTCCAATGGTTTTACTACCTTCTTAAGCATATCCTTGACTTGTTTTTCTTTCTTCTTCATCAGTAATTCCATATCTGTTTTGCGCTGCATGCACACACAAAAGTACAAGTTAATTAGCATAGTCATAAAAGATGTTGATTAACGAACTACTAGACGGAAAAATAAATCAGTGATCACCGAGTAGTCGGTCTTCATTGATTCAACAAAATGCGCATCCCAAATCGTAGGTTGGTATTGTAAGTGTACAGAAGCTTTTGATTGTGCAAAGCATTTAGTACCAATGGGCAATAGGGTCCAGGATGGGTTGGAGGTGAGAGGAGTCGATAACGAAAATGAAGATGAAGAAGAAGAGGAAACTAGGTAAGGAAAGGGAATAATGTGAGACATTGCGGCGATAGGTATTAGTTCCTGCCAGTGTTCATTGCAAATCTCTTCTATTTATACTCTTGATATATGTACTAACTAACCGCGTATTTTGCATACATGAACACGTTTTTATTTCATCTATTTTTTTTAGAAGTTTGAATGTGACTGATACCCCATGTAGCAGGGAACAGAGATTTATTAATGAAACAATCATTCAACTGTAAAAACACTAATGCTGCGTTTGGCACCGATGGAATTGGAATTCCTGGGAATTCCAACTACCACCAGTCCACAATTAGAAGCAATGAAATTGAACTTAAAACAAGCTACGGATGACCTTATGACACCTCTAAGTTCAACATGAGTATATTAAGGTATTTACTACCAATCTTAATTTCAACCTTTAACGGATGATTTTCAAAGTAGTACTCCTTCCGTTTCAAAAAGATAGGCACGTTTGACTTTTTTCGTAAGGAACTTAATGAACTAATCATTAGAATTTTTTTAGTTATTGTTTTTCCTTTATGATTGGTTTATCGTTGACAAGTGTCATGGGTTAATAAAAAAAAATTAAAATGACTATAATATTAGTTTTATTAAGTTTCTTAATTTTTGCTCAAATTCAAATGTGCCTATTTTTTGAAACGAAGGGAGTAGATAATAGTGTTACACATCTCAGAATGCACTCACATATTTGCTTTAACTCCGTTATTGTTCAGGTTTCATTAAAAAGATGTCAGTGTAAGCGTTAGAATAAAAGTGTGAACGGATCCTCCCTCAATAATTGTTGACGGAAACACATGAACATTCTCGACACTTACGTACATGACATAGGAAATAACCAGCATCGAACGGAATAACTTCATGGGTCCACAATACATGAGCCGTGATCGATGCCTAGACGCGCAGACTAATATTTGATTGCTATTTGTGAATTTCTCTGATTTCTCACTTCATTGTCTCTTCTCTTTCTTGTACACTTATTAAATTTGGCCCCATGAAAATTTAAACCCATCTAGGGATACTTGCTATGGGATGTTTTCATGTAGTGGAATATACTAGATTACCCTTCACTACTAATTAATCCTACTATATACTAGTGTAAATTTAACCTTAATCCAAAAACCCTAATAAACCCAAAAACTTTCCAAAACCAAAATCATTTCACTCTCAAACAAAAAAAAAAAAAAATTCAAATCCGCCCACTCGAGAATCAAGCCGGAAATTTCGTCAAGGGTGTGTTATCTTATCTCAATTGTTTCTAGTGTCTTATTTGCTTATAAAACGTCATTTGGTTGCATGAAACTCTGATTTTGCGGCAAATTTTTCGGCTGATATTACCAGAATCAGCGGATCTGGAACAACAGATCCAACGATTATTCATCTTCACTAGCAACAATCGTTTTCTGTTTTATCACATATATACCGATTATGTTTTTTAAGAAGATCAAACGTTAGATGTAGTGATATATATGAACCGATTATTGATGACCTCATCAGCTCTTCATGTAAAATTTCATGCAAGTTACATAGTTGTGTAATCGGTGGATGACTGCCTATAGATTGAACGATTATGTTTTTCAAGAAAAATAAACGTTAGATGTAGTGATATATATGAACCGATTATGGATGACCTCATCAGCTCAGTTACGTGGCTTAATACATAGAGTAATCGGTTTATTATATATGATATTTTCACCGATTGTCTGATTATCGGCGTAGGTTGTTTACTATATGTACCGACTGTTTTGATAGGTTTAATCAGTTTATGTAAAATCCTATGTCCGCCGATTCTTTAGTTATAAACATTTTACAGTTTTATATTCTATATGTTATTCAACGATTGTGCATTTTGCTTTTGATAATCGGTTTACAATGTTTAAAATATATGCCGATTTGGTGCTACAGAAATGGATGATGTAAAGATCAGACCGCGAGATCTTGCAAGAGTAAGACAAGTCAAACGTACTCCATGTAATGAGACTATTCTCGAAGTGTGTGTTCGTCTCGTGAAAGAATTGGCAATAGTGGAAATTGAGGAGCTCATTGAGTATTGTACTGAAAGGCTTATCAAGATCGAGGAGTACCGCAAAGAGGAGGCTGACTGGAAGGAAATGGAGACGGCTGCGAAGCTATGTGAAGAACTTGATGCTGCAGATAAAGCTCGTAAGGCTGCTGCTGCCGCCACTGCTAGTGCTTCTGCTGCCGCCTTTGCTGCTGCTGGAGATGAACCCGACCATCTTCCTGGTTTCCCAGCAAAGCGTCGTCGTTAGATACTTGTGGTGATGATCATGAAATGCCTAAGTAGTTAGAACTTTAGATGGTTTAAAGACTTGTTGTTGTTCTTGTTTTAAGACTTGTTGTTTGGATGACTTGTTTCAGTTTAAGACTTTATCTATGGATAAATGTCATGTTTTATTACTTACTTCTTCTGTATGCATAATTCGGTTTACCATACCAAGTTATTAGCCGATTATATACTAATCGGTTTATCATTAATACATTATAAGCCGATTGTTTGTACTTGAAATTGGATTTTTCATGTCTGAGTTATCAGAAAAAAAATCGGCATACACATTTCTTAATAAAAGCCGATAATATTTTCCAACTTTTTAATCGGCGTATATATATAAATTTTGTGACCGATTTTGTTGCTTTGAAATCAGATTTTTCCTGTAACTTTATAATCGGTTGATAATTTTACGTTTATAAACCGATTAATTTTTTTTTCTCAGATAATCGGTTTTTTAAAGTTAAATCTACGCCGATTGTATAGCACAGAACTTTCAAACATACTTATATTAAACCGAAACACTTTCATACATACATTAATCATTGTTCAAAATGTAAAATACAACATATGAAAGCTCCAAAATAAGACAATCCCTTCACAAAACCAAACTTAATACTAGGCCAGGTCTACCACATATGAATCCAATTCAAGCATTACACGCTCATTTGGGTCATTCCCTGATAATTCATTCCATCGTTTCATGTTAGGCTCGTATTTCTCCAACCATTTTGCAGAATCATTGTTGGTGAACCCCGGCCAATAAGAAAACCTACAAAGCGGAGGTAATGGGCAATCTTCTTTTAACCTTAGACCGATAAAATGAATCTTGTTGATGTTGACTATAACAATTCTTTTATCCCTTAGCGCTCCACCGCACCTTGCTTCCTTTGGTGTGAATGTTATATTTGTGCCCTCACCAAAGTAATGAACAACGCAAATAAGAGCATCCGCCAAGAGATGCCCACATTGGGGCATCAACATCCAATGCCTACGCAAAGTTGTCCCCTCTCTGGGCCTTGTATGCGAGTAACCATGTTTTTAAAACGTTCTTCTTTTTCTTCATTGTTTCCTTCCAACATCATCAAAATATAGAACTCCTTGTGTTGCACTAGTTCAACGGCCATCTTCTCCCTTAAATATTGACATTGAGTTAGCTCACCTGCCAATCCCATATGCCCTAGTTGCTCCGAAGCAACATGGAAACCACAATCTCCATCATCATCGACGTCGTCGGTGGATAATACGAAAGGACGGATGATTTGAGGTAGATGGTAAAAGTTCTATGAGGTCTACCAAGTGCATCCCTTGGAGTATTTCGATCGCCAAGTGCGGATCTTAGAGTAACCACTTCACAATCTCCCCTTTCTTGATTCATGGAACCCATTTGCCTTGCTTGGTGCTTGAGTCTCTGTCTTGTGCTTGTGCTAGCTTCACTCCCTTGCGAAAAAAACTTTGGAGCATTTGAACGTACATCTTCCCCACTTGGTTTAGTCCCTTGCGAAAGAAATTTGGGAGCCTTAGACTTCACATTTTGCCCACTCGCACGGCTCTTTTTCATTGACTCCCTAGGCTCGTCTTCTTTGTACCTTGCCTCCGTATATACATGTTGTGAAGGGTCACACGTTGTGGAGTTATCGTCTCTTTGGTCTCTCTTGTAATCCTTCAATTCTTGCCTCTCTTTGCTTCTATCCATGTTGGTAGGAGGCCTGCCCACGGGCTTTTGTACAATTGGCTCCTCGACAACAGGTTTCTTGTAGGGGTGATGTGCGAGTTCCAAATCGTGTATCAAACATTGTTGTTGCACCTTGTTCTTGTTGGGGTGGCTTGCGACCATGGCTTTCAAATTTCCAAATCTAGAAGAGAGTGATTCTCGGGAGCCGCAATTGGATTAGGTGTGAAAGAGAGTTGCCTCCAAAACGGATCAATGGCCTCAAGTGGTATTTCCCCCGGGTAATCCGCAATCATGTGGCGCCAAGGGAGTCCAAGGGATTGCATTGTATAGAAACATGAACATTTACCCCTACATCTTTTACGCCCTTTTGCCTCGTACTTCCTGGAGTATGCAAAATCTGTCAACATATAACTTATTGCCCACTGCGACACCCTATAGAGAATACCTTTAAGCTTGTACCAGTCTTCGCATTTCGCTTTCTCGTAAATCTTCATGCTCTTGCACCTGCTGTCTTCCATTTGGGACTTGATCTTAGTGATATCGTCATTTGTGTAGACATGGATAGCTTGTTGAACAGTAACCAAATTGTTAACACACCCATGAAGTAGCTTTTTCAAACGGCCATGACATCCCTCCGCTATACGTGTTGCCTCATTCTTGTAATGCCTATATTGGTAGGTATACGCATACACAAATATTTCTTTGTAAGGCCCCAACAATTGTTGCGTACAATAATCCACCACCTTTTAGGCAACCTCACTCCACGTAGCTATGAAGAGCGCAAACATGCATTCATACTCTGCAATAGTCATCGAATGTACCACTTTATCCCAATCACGTCGAAACTCCAACCATTTAATTCCAGCCTTAATATATTCGGCATCGGCCTTCTTCTTCTCTTCGGCTTTTTATTCCTCCTTTAGTTTGCTAACACGCTCTTCTTCTAATATGTCACGCTGAATGCCTCTAGGTTTCTTAGGCTTTTGAATATGATGCCTACAATTCGTCTTGATATTGCATTGTATGTGTCATGTACAAAGAAAATGTTGAGCTTCCGGGAAAACAACCTCTATGGCGTTCATTAGTGCTTTATCCTTATCCGTTATTATAATCTTTGGAGACTGACCGGGTAAGTAAAGATCCTTCAAAGTTTCTAAAAACCATTCATAACTCACTTCGTTCTCCTTATCCATAAAACCCCAACCTATCGTGAAAGTTTGTTTATCCGATGTGTGGCAAGTAATGTTCATCAATGGCATGTTGTACTTGTTCGTCTTGTAAGTACAATCAATGAACAAAATTGGATAGAAGCATCGAGCCAATTCGATCATATCTGGATGTGTCAAGAAAATACGTTGCACTTTGTCATCAATGACTTGCTTCCTCATTGTGTAGTTGTGTTTCTCGACTAGCCATTCACATTGTTCCATAATCTCTCTACCATTTCATGACCCTTTCCTTTGTGCGGCTCTTTCAGTGTAAATTTGCCTCAAAATAGACAAGTTCCCTGGATCATCCACCTTTATCGCCCTTAGGATATCGATTGGACGGCTTGCAATCATCGACCTCACCTTTTCCTTCTCATGGGGTTTCAACCCACAAACGGAAGAGTGTCCAATAAGAGAATGAGGAGTATCATGGTTGTGATGACCGTTCTCAACCCTACGTAGGAAATACCCTTTTGAACGGCTGTGACCTACTACGATCTCTAATGGGCAATGACACTTCCTTGATTTACATTTATACTCACACTTCGAACTCTTTTTCTCATATGGTTTAGACTTGCTCCAATGACTTGTTGGGGCGCCACTTCGATCGCAAACAATTTACAAACGATTTATGTTTGAACGTTTGCCAAACACTAGACCTTGGTTCAGCTTCTTGCCTTTATCTACGAACCAAGCCTTTGCTTCCTCCTTAGTGTTCCATGTCTTCACGGAGAAAACCAAAAGGCAATTGGATCACTATACTATAGAAATTTTTTTCAAATGGCTGATGAAAAATCAAGATTATGTTGTTGCATACCAAGTCAGTTTGATAGTGGGCGGAAGTATCAGGCAGTAGCTTAGACACGGCTTCAGGTTGATCTTCGAGCCGTACAACAATCTACAAAATTGGAGAAGGAAGTTAGATACCAAAATCGTCTCATACATACAATGATAAGCACCGATTAAAAACAATCGGCATATACTGAACTGAATATGAGCCGACTAGAGTTACATAGAGATTGAAAGTCTCCTGTACTCTACAATCAACACATACAAAACTGAATATGATCCGAGTGAACTTCGACGAAATTTAAGGTTGTACTCTAAAATCGGCACATACAAAACTGAATATGAGCCGATTAAAGTTCGACGAAATTCTAGGTCTCCTGTACTCTACAATCGGCTTTTGTATTCGCCAAAAACCACCGATTAATAACTTGATCTTTTTCTTGAACAAAATATAAATGTTTTAATCGGCGGTTGGATAGGATAAGAAAATCCGATTCTGGTTCTGCAAACCAAGCTTCCATTAAAAACCCAGAATCGTTGTTTATAATTCGTATCTTTAATCGATTGTTGTTACTACTGAACAATAATCGTTGGATAACCTGTTGATCATACAACGATTCTGGGTTTCGAAGGCAAAACCCGTGGACAAATTTTGATCTTTTTTCCATTCAAACAAGATTTCAAGCTGCATTTCAAGCTAGACAAACACCATTCTAGTTGCTTAACACCTATACCTTATTATTGGGAGGAACTTCACGGTAATAATCATCATTTCGCTCCCTCTCGAGCTCCTCACGTAGGTTTTGGTTGTGAATGTATTCTTGCTCCCTCAAATAATCAAGATCAAACTCGTTTGGTGATTCATCAACATCTTCATTACTACTAGAGGCTTCATCATCGGTGTATTCTTTCACCATTTTCACAAAAACCCTAGTTTTTCAAAGTTTTCCCACCCTTTTCTCTTTCTTCTCTACAACTATAAACACACTCAAATGATTTTCTACTAACTATATAGCTTAACTTTAATCAAACTAACTTAACTATAAACAGAATTAACTAACTAATTAACTAATTAGTAATTAATTGAGAAAGGGTAAAACGGTCTTGTTTTATAAGGGGTTTTCCGATTTTACTATACAACATCCGCCGGAATTATTTTTTCATGGGGCCAAATACTCATGAATGGGGCCAAATTCACTCAGGTTATAAATAGCAAAATTGGTAGACCATGCATGGATTTGTCTGTTTAGACTCAAATCTATGTATCTCCGTAGTTATCTTGAAATTATTGATTTGGAGTGCCTACGATATATGTGGTTCAGTTTTTCTTAGTAGTGCAGAACCTCGTCTCTTTTCCTTCGTTTAGATGTAAACACGCCGAATTACATAAAAATGCCTAAATTTTGGGTGTGTTTTCTAAAAATTTACTATCTAAAAAATAATACAAAAAAATACTCATGTGTATCGATTCTAACCTGAAAGTTTTACAATTTTTTTGGTCAACCAAGATTGACCACGATGATTAGAGTTTATACCTTTGTATTCAAATTCTAGACCCTACAAAATGTTTATTTTGGAATTGCCAAAGTGTAGACCTTATGTTGATCATAGTCTAGACTTTATAAAAAATATTATTTTTGGAATTTTCAAAGTGTAGGCCTTTACTTACCAAGGTGTAGAACCAAAATTAAGGGTAGCCACATAAGCGCCATGTAGATTCAGAAAAGTCTAGACCGCTGCGCCAATTAGGAGCCATGTAACTTCTCAATTGTGACTCGTCACAAAAGTCTGGACCCTAATGGCGTTTCTGTAAATATAATAGGGTCAAGGTCTATATCTGTCATTTATGAGTAGTTTTATGCATTAAATTTTTGGAAGAACTCTTTAAGAATGTGTCATTATATAATTTCAGGCCATCCATCCCCATCATATGGCCATCGCCATTAAGTGTATGGTCATCACTCACTGTGGTCATCATGTCGGCCATTTTTTTTGACGATTCTCCCACACGACAAATTTGCGTTTACTTGTAGGCACTATGTCGTCGTCTGGTAGCAAGCAAGGTAATATGCACCGAGTAGGAAAAAAACAGGACATCATTGAACAAACAGCTGAACATAATTAGTGGTTTAAATATTTCAGATATTACTGCAACTTTCAGTAAATGGTTCTTGAGATCGTGGTGGAAATTGAAGATACAATTTTGGATGTCCGCACAATTTTGTCAATAAAATTGAATTTTGTAGAGTGTTATTTTCTAAAAACATCTGTGAATCTAAGTGCACATTGTGAAGTCCTGACAAAACGGAAGAAGATGAGAGTCTAACACTCTAACTGTCTAAGTCTAGCATTCCTGGCATACAATTGTTTTCAGGATGTGACTGATTGGTTGGTGGTACAGTGCACAAGACAACTTTTCTCCTCATTTAGAATTTGACAGCTTCCTTTTTTTTTTTGGACGGTTGAATGCAAAAGGAGAATCTCACACATGACACTATGACACCTTGAGTTGTACGTAGGCTCTATGGCTCGTGGGAGCCAGAAATAATAACTGCTGTCTGAATGCATTATAGGCAAAACAAAAGATTAAAGGTTACCAGGGAAAGGAATTAATTCCATAGAAATATATTCCATGGGGAGGCAAGAAAAGATTTTCCATGGAATTCCAGGGAATTAGGGCTGCACAGAATCGAACCAATCCGATAAGCCGAACCGAAACCGACACAAAAAACCGACCCGTGCTATAAACCTAGGGAATTCTCTACTCACATCCCCATTGGAGATGATTTTTTGTTAAAATCTCAAAAAATCCTAGGTGGCCAAAAATTTAGGAAGTTAACATTCTCCCGTTGGAGATGCTCTTAGATGCTCCTTCTGTAGTGGAAGCGCCCGATTCTAAATATTTCAGATATTATTGCAACTTTCAGTAAATGGTTCTTGAGATTGTGGTGGAAATTGAAGATACAATTTTGGATGTCTGCACAATTTTGTCAATAAAATTGAATTTTGTAGAGAGTCATTTTCTAAAAACATCTCTGAATCTAAGTGCACATTGTGAAGACCAGACAAAACGTAAGAGGATGAGAGTCTAACTGTCTAAGTCTTGCATTCCTGGCATACAATTGTTTTCAGGAGGTGACTGATTGGTTGGTGGTACAGTGCACAAGACAATTTTTCTCCTCATTTAGAATTTGACAGCTTCCTTTTTGTTGGACGGTTGAATGCAAAAGGAGAATCTCACACATGTCACCATGACACCTTGGGTTCTACGTAGGCTCTACGGCTCGTGGGAGCAAGAAATAGTAACTGCGCCTGTCTGATGCATTATAGGCAAAACAAAAGAATAAAGGGTACCAGGGAAAAGAATTAATTCCATAGAAATGTATTCCGTGGAAATAGTTTCCATGGGGAGGCAAGGAAAGATTTTCCATGGAATTCCAGGGAATTAGACTTTAGACCACGCTTTTTATTAATTTCCATGAAATTGGGATTCCTGCCAAACGACGGAAACAAACTATTTCCATGGAAAGATAGCTAATTCCATGGAATTGGATATTATCAGTGGCCCATGACGTTCAGACAGCGATCAAGCCTAATCCGTGACTATATGGTGTTAGCTGCAGATTGAGAGAGTTTAGGGGTTTGGGTTCTTCTGTTTGCTGCTGATTGAGAGAGAAAGAGATGGCGGCAAGAGCAGTCGTGAAAAATATTTATGTGAATCGTCAAGCACTATCGATGTTTCGTGTTTTTCTATTCCCTGGAATAGATAGAACAAGCAAGATACGGTCTTGCTCTCAAATGGTAAAAGCGGATAGCACAGGAACTCTTAAACTACCTCTATCTGCAGTAGATGATGTTAATAAGAAGGTAAAAGCGGCAGTTGTTTGTGATGATGCATGGAAGATACAAGTTTTAGAAGAGATTGAGAAAACTGGTTTAAAACTGCTCCAGCTGCTCCAGAAGTATAGCAAGGAACGGGAAGAAGATCAGATGATCATCGACTCGAACGATAAATTGATCAATTATCTGAAACCCATCAGCGAGTTGTGGGGTAAAAATCTTGAAGAAGAAGAGCGGAAACTCTTACAAGAGGGATGGACACACTTGAAAGATGCATTACTTGGTACAGGATTGGAAAAGTGTCATGGTCGGTTGCTATTATCTATCCAGCACCACCATGGGTTAGGAGGAGAAGATATTATCAAATTCGCAACGGCTTCGCCTCAGGGAGGGTTAACTAGTACCGTTAGGAGATAAGCATTACAACGTCCTGGTCCGTATGGATTACCAAGACAAGCAGTGATGGGTGTGGTATGTATTACCACCAAGGATGCATTTCTTTTGTATAATCCCACCACCGGTGATAAATCACCTTGGATCGAAACCACCACCACTTGTGACGTATATGGAGCTGGAAAGGCTAAGCGCCAAGTTGAGTCTATTGCTTTAGGATATGATCCAGGATTTTGCTGCCACCAGCACAAGGTCATATGCATATCAAATAATGTGAAGAAAAGGACTACTCCTGAGACCGAAGATGAGTATCTGGTTGTCGAGGTATTAACCGTTCAGGATCTTACATGGGTGACTGGTGAACATCAATGGAGAAAGTTGGAGTTTCCCCCTAAAGCCTCCCTAAAGGGAGATAGGTTTGTGTTGGTGGACGGTCCTCTCTATATGGGTGGTAAGATGCATTGGCACTTTCATTATGAGAGAAACTGGGCAGCTGTTCTTGAGTTTGATATTACTAGAGAAAGCTTCATTCATATACCAATTCCTAGATTTCTCATTCAAGAATTCATGGATTCTTC